>CAIGRP010039658.1:0-62778 GCA_903798385.1 Fraxinus cuspidata
CTGCCAACATTGCGTACGAGCTATAGGAAATCGTATTTTCCTCGTCCTTAGACTTGGCTTTTAGGGCAACGAGTTGGGCACGAGTTAGTTTAAATGTGGAAACAGCGGTTTCAGGATCAGATTTAGAGTTAATATCACGAGAGGTTTTCATGGCCGGAGGAGGTTGGTACTCGATGTGCTTGAACTGAGGCTGGGGTGGATCGCGCGCACGGAGGAGAGTCCGATCGATGAAAGGCGAGACAGTAATGTCTAGACCACGAGCCATATCAGACCAAGTATTGATACAATGAAGACCAGAAAATCCATCTGCTACATGATGTTGCATTCCAACACCTAGGGAGACTCCTCCACATTTGAAATAGGTTACCTGAACAATAATCGAATCAGTTTTGACTGGTTTTAATGCCAAAGTTCACAAACAAACAGCTTCAAGCCTTAAAATACGGATGAAGATGCATATTGGATTGATGAATAGTACGACAAGAATCGCGTTCTTTTCCTTCGGTCGAGATATCTCCTGTTTCAAAAATTTAAAGTGAAAATCGACAAGTTACAAAACTACTATTTATTTTCCCTTTGTGATATCCTGAAATTTTTTTGACATTTTTGAAAATAATTATTTTGAAAATTACCAAATCCTTTAGTCGTACCAAATACACACACATGTGATCATGTTTTTGGTCAAATAATGCAATCCACGACTTTACGTTATATTGGCCACTACTTGATTACTCGTGTCGTGATAAATGATGACACACATGCACTAAATATATTAATTTATATAGCACTTCGGGAAAAACAGAAATAGCATAATATTAAAAAAAAAAAAAAAAACAATGGAATCGTTCACCAGAATCGCACCTGTAACACAAGAAGTGGATACGTTGATATTGGTTGAGAATAATCCACCGCCGGAATAAGGCGTCGGAGCTCCAGTGTCGGAGCAAAGTCGCCGTAATCATCGACCGTCCCATCGGAGTCCGCCTCCACGAACAGCACTCCCTCACCATTACAGTCAATCTCAATTCGACCATCTTCATCTCTCTTCAACCTACCAGCCATGGGATAGAATGACACCAGCGCACGGCTAAGCGCCTCCTTGAGCACGGTAGCGTCGAAAAAGTTCGCCGCCCCAGTAGGCCGGTAAAAGTACACGCTAGGGGTGTGGAAGTTCGGCACCACCAGGTCCACGTTGGAGTTCCACAGGCTTTTCATCGGTGTCGCCGCGGCTGGCCTCACCATGGTGGAATCTTTCACGCTGATCCTCATGGCTTAACGCGGTCGTTGTATGCACTGGCTACAAAAAGTATAATCAAAATTATTAACACGAGAAAAACTTTCCACTTTAATATAAAAACGATATTTTTCCCATTAAATCACCTACCAAAAAAGGGTTCTTCAGCAATTTGTTTCCAAATTGAATCCGATGACAAAGGTGGTGGTGGAGAACGGCGGTGTTGGGTGGCTGAAGGTTATATACGATGAAACTTGTGTGTGTGAATGGAGTTGTTTACAAGAAATGACCAAATTTGGAGCTCATTATATAAACTTGGCCTCTTACCTACCGCGCCTAATCAATAAAAGGATTGACAGCGCTTAAGAAAAAAAGAAAAAAAAAAAGAAATTGATAATAAAAATGGGTAAAATAGAATAAAATTCAAAAGAGAGAAGAAAATAATATTAAAATGACAAGGAAATGAGGGAGTTGGTGAGATGGTGACCCAACAATTCTTTAACCGGACACATGATTTTATCCTCGCCAAGTTGGGTCAAGTAGGTCCATTTTGTTGGCAGGGTTGGTGACATGGATAGAGAAACATTCGCATTTACGAAATGCCAATTTTAATTAATATTTAAAATGCAATTCGGATATTATTTCATCGAAAAGTGGAAGAGTCAAATTTTAAAAAGATTACCTACAGTTCTAAAATATATCATCACACACTACCAAACTTATCCTAATCTATCATGAGTAATCAAAATACTCACAAATATCTTTTTCCATCCCGAGTTAAATGGTAGCTATATTTAGTAATTGACTTTCAAGAAAGGGCTTGCTTGCTGACTCATCAAAGTATCTCCTTCCACCATATGGACCGGGTAATAAGAACAAAATTGAAGCGATAAGTTTGGGTTAAACCCTTTGTACACCATGCTTCATGTACATCCCCTCACAATAGGGGAGGCCCGCTTCCAAAAAAAGCGGGCCCCCTATTTTGAGGAGGTTGTCAAACTTGGTGTACATTTTTACGTGAAGTTTTGTGATATCAATTACGTTCCTGTGGCAAGATTTTATTTTGGAAAAAAAATGGCAACCAGAAAATTTGATTTAGTTCTTGGTTGAACCGAGCGATTGACTAGGGTTTCATTTCATATTTTATGATTTTAAGCTATAATTTATCAATTTTTCGATTCAATCAATCAGAGCAACGTGGTTGTTTATTCATTCCAATTCTTACTTTTCTCATAATTCAAGAATCTTTAATCGTCTCAATTAGCAAGATGAGCATAATTAATCAAATTATCCACATTAATAATTTGATTTAGAATAATGATATCTAGTACCACTAGTGTTATAATACCAATTTAAATGTCATGAGCTCAATGAAAGATAAGATCATGTGACTCATTTAGTTATTTCTCTCATTTAATGATATTTACGGTCACATATACTAGTGTTGAAATACTCGTTGTACTAAATAGCATTCTTCTTTGATTTGAGGATCTTCTTTGTTTTAATTTGTCAAAAAAGTTAAAAAGTATAATTAATCACATTATCTACATCAACAATTTAACTTAACGATATTTAATGTGAAAATTATATAGAATCAGATTTAAAATTTGTTTATAAAAAAACAGACGATAATTACATATTTCAATTTAATAATGATATTATAAAATTAAATTAAACTATATACTCGCCCTTCGACCATAACAAATGTCCAAATCCTAATCATTTTTTTACGTTTCCTCTCTACAAATCTCTTCATTCTCTCTCTATATTTCCATTCTCTCTTTTCTATTTACCACACACAACTATCGGAGCACTCTCGGTGCTGGCTTACGATGCCTTCGACCTATCAACATCTCCATTCTGCAGTCACCGAAGGAAAAAGAAAGCGTCAACACGCAGCAACACATACTGCGGCGAGAGGCGGCGCTACCGATGTTCGCATCTTGCAAGTGTTCAAGAGGTGTACCGAACTGCCTCCGACCTCGAGACGAAAATGTTTTGGCTACCGTTATTTTTGGTTTGCTTGTTGCTTGTTGTTTGTGTTTGTGTTTATGTTTGTGTTTGTGTTTGTTTTTTTTTTTTTTTGGTTTAGCTTTGGTGTTGGTGGTGTTGGCGGCGACTGTGACGACGACGTGGTGGATTTGATGGTTGGCATAGTTTTTGTTGGATCTAACGATGGCAGTAGTGGTGGTTTTGTAGTTGGAAATTGTGGTTTGTTGATGTGACTGGTGGTTGTGAAGTGATAGTTTTGAAATTGAAAATAGTAGTTTGTTGTAGGTGGGGGCAGTGGTGGTGGCGATGGTGGGGCTAGCTTTAGTGGTAGAGTGACGCTATTTTCGATTGGTGCCATAGTGGGTTGAAGTTGTGTGGGGTAGGTGGTGGTGAGATTAAGAGTGTTTGTGATTAATTATTTGAAATTGTGATCAATAAATTAGATATTTTGTGATCAATAAATAATACGTGATCGATAACTTGTGACCAATAAATAACGTGACCTAAAAATTTAAGTCGTAACTTTTAAAATTTCTTATTTTTGACCAATGAATAAATTGTGATCTATAAAAAAATTTATTTCTAATCGTGAAATAATTTTTGACCTATAAATTTTTTTGATTTATGATTGAGAAATAGTTGGCGACAATTAATTCGATAATTTGCAACTAAATAGCATAGAATTATGACCTTATTATATTTAATTAATAAAATATATATTTAATTAATTATTTCATAAATAAAATATAATTAATATCTATTTTTGAAGTTTTAAACATTGTCTCTTAGTTTTAAAATATGTCATACTTCACTTAAATATGAATTTATTTTATTCTAATTTAATCTTGTTTTAATTAGTCAAAAAAAGAGTTAAAAAGATCATTGACTTTAACCATTTGATCTAAGGATATTTAATCTTGTTTTAATTAGTCAAAAGGAATTAAAAAGTGTAATTAATCACATAATCCGAAGGTCAAAAAATCAAAATATCCAAATTGACCATTTGATTTAAAAAACTTTAATCCTGTTATAATTAGTCGAAGAGGAGGTTTAAAAAGTTTAATTAATCAAATGATCCAAATTAACTGGGGGATGCATCATCGTCTGGCCAGCGGAATCGATCACGAATGATGATTTTTACGTGGGTCCCACTTGTGGTTGGTGAAACCTTCAGATAAGTCTCGAGTCTACGCTGACTTTAGATGCCTAATTTGAAAGCAAGGTTCATTTCTCAAATATTAAATTAATTTTAATGAAATTTCAATTTCCTGCCCAATTTCTAAATAGAATATTAAGCCCCTAGTTGTCTCTCATTTTTTCAAAGCATTTTTTTCTACGTATTTATTTTCAATCACACATTTACTTAATAAAATATTTTACACATAAATTCAAAACTTTTTCCTATTTTTAACCACATTTTAAAAAAAAATTCACTATTCAAAACAATCTTTTTCCAAAAAAATGGTCACCAAACATGACTAAAAATAAGGAATAACTTATTTACATTTCATTTAGGACAACACTTGATCCCAATCTTCACCTTGAGAATGAAACAATTTGATCATCGTTAATATTTTATTTAATTGTACTCTCAAGCATTCAATAATAAAAATTATCCAAACTCTATCAATTATCACCGGGACAATGTCATTTGAACATTCCAATGCTTACTCATTTGTTGGCATTGTTTTTATTGTATAAAAATGATTGATTGAAAAACTGTTATTTAACTGTCAAATCACATATTGTCATGTGGCTAAGCGTAAATCATGGTGTAATCAAAGTGGACAACAAACATGATTGATTATCATGTGGCTCTTGTACGTCAAATTTAATGAAATCTTTATTCCCAACTTGAATCGGATGCCACCCACTTATTACGCTATCTCCTTATCTTGGTAGATGACAAGGTTAACATAAGTTGTGGATGTGGTCTACATAGTGATATGAAACTAATGAAGAAACCATGCAAATGCATTTGTCACATGACGTCTACTTGGAATCTTATTATTGTACTTATTACGAGTTTGATGGACGTGGGTAGATGGGCCATCTATTAAACTCCATGCGTAGATGCAGAGGATCCTAAGAAAATTTGAACCGATCCATATTTTCACGAGGCCATATGATAACAAAGATTTGAATTGTTTTTGAAACTGAAGATAGTGTAACTATAAAGGAAAAAGGGTTAATTACCAACTTGTCTATTTTAAAATTGAAGACCAATTTACTATTAAAACAATGAATTGGGGGACCAATCGTGCAATTTTCTCTTTCATTTTTTTATCGTATTAATACTTGCATTAACTTCTTCGTGTAGGGCGGTGGGTTGGCCAGCAAGACTCGGTCAGCGGTTAGCCGTCATTGAGGGACAATTCAAATGATTATGTCATTTATTTGGATCCAAACGATATTTTTAGGATAATGCTAAATGTACATTGTTTGGTTGATAATGTAGTTTACATGCCATTCAAATTCAAAAAGTTACGGGTTGAAAATGTGTATATAATGACAATTAATTCGAAATGTGCCTATAATTAGTTCGATCGTGTGTATATATATATATATATACACACCAGTTATCAAATTCAGTTATGCTACGCATTGAGTTAGTTTGACAAAAAAATTGAAAGATATTAAGGTGGCATGTATTTTGACTATTGATTTGAATTTCACATATTCAAATTAAGCCCCCTGTTTGTTACACATTATTTTTTTCATGCTCATTATTCTATTCATTTTCAATCACATATTCTTCAATAACATAATATTTTTCATCACATCAATAACTTTTCGTTCTTTTTCAACCACACATTCACCATCAATCTACTATTCCAAAATATATTCTTTCAAAATAATGTGGCTCAAACACACCCTAAATGTCAAAATGCATGCAACCTTCTTATCGTTAATAAAGGTGTAACAATCATCTATGCAAGTAACATAATTTTGTTAAATTTTACAAGAACAATACATTCTTTATGATTTCACATGAAAGAATAAGGGTGTGTTTGAGTCACATTATTTTGGAAGAATGTATTCTGAAATAGTAGATTGATGGAGAATGTGTGGTTGAAAAAGAAGGAAAATTTATTGATGTGATGGAAAATATTATTTTATTGAACAATGTGTGATTGAAAATGAGTAGAAGAATGAAAATGAAAAAAATAATGTGGATCACACGGGGGCTAAAACAAAAAGTAATATTGAAGAGTATTCTTTTTCCTTTTTCTTCACTTCGATTACGCTTGGTGAGGTACACCTCAACGTTTAGTCCACGAGTCTATAAATTGATATAGCCATATAATTCTATGATTTAGCCCCTTTTTGTCTATCATTATTAAGAGAAATTAAGTTTTTGAATAGTAAATTTTTAGATAATATAAGGTTAAAAAGTATAAATTTTTTTGAAATTTACGTGCAAAATATTTTATTATGGGAGTATATAGTTGAAAATAATTTCAAGAACAATGGAGTTTTAAAATACTGGTAGACAAACAATAGCTTAATAGTATATTACATCGATCATTTGTCAATTTACAAATATTTTATTCCTCTCCAGCAAGTGAAGGAATGCCTCCCAATCGAAAGTATTTCGACTATTATCGGGATGAGGATTAAGATTTTCTACTAGACCTTTGTGATATTTCTTTTTCCAATTTTTAAATTTTTTGAATACGGAATTGGGATTAAAAGACCCTGTTTGGTTCAACTGAAAAAGTAAATTAAAATATAAATCGAAGTCAACGTGTGAGTAATTTTATCCACACATTTAACCCATGTTTGAAATGAACTTTTTTAGGAAAAATGAACTTTGTAATAGTGATTTTATAGATGATGTGTTTTAAAAAAAAATAAATTGGATTACATGCATAATAATTTATTGTAAGAATGTATGGTTAAAAACGAATTTAGAAAAAAAAAAAAAAAAGAGTTTTGTTATAATGGTTGTCAAACAAGAGTTTAAGGGGATTCATAATTTTTCAACTATCATTCTAATAATTTTTATTTTTCAACATAATTCAAATAATTCTTATCAAATTCTACTAAAAATTTGATTTTTATCTAAATCAAACGGGTTAAATCTTTTCTCTTCTTTTGTCTTCACAGAGATTGCTACACGACGCTGTATACTTGACAGCTGATTGAATAAGACATTCGTTATCTGTCTCCCCCCTTCAAAGCCACTGCCATTGCATTTGTCTTCTTGGATATCATTTACAAGCTCCATAGAATGCCAGGTAGCACTGTCTCTGAAAGGGACAAGGTTTTCACTAGCAAATTTTGTAGGAGCTACTTAAATTGATGGGCATTCATTTATAAGATTGGAAGGCTCAACCAGTGCTGGGAATTGTACTTATGGCGCATGACATATTTCATAGCCCAAGCATTGGGATAAATGGTTAATCATGGCTCAAGTTGAGATATGCTGTCTAATTTGTTATTCATTCAATTAATTATTGACACATCGTTTTAAATTAACGTATCCAACTTTTCTTTAATTACTTCTTATGCTTAAAAATATGTAGCACTTTAATGTAAAATTATGTGTCAATAATTAATTGGTGCATAGCAAAAATTGGACAGCAAATTTTAACTCGTCTACATGATCGTACAACACTTCTTTCAATTCTTCTATTCAAATAAGCCCTTTAAAGCAATATATGGAATCAAACCCCAACAATTAGGGGTGAAAAAACCCAACCCATCAAATGGTTAGTTGGTTTAGTTTGGATCCAGGTTTAAATTTCAATAGTTAAAAGTCGCTCGAAACGAAATTGAATCGTTCACTCATTTTACCCAAAAAAATATTATGTATTAGAGCAACTTCAGTAAATTTATTTGCCTTTTTTTTTTTCTAATTTATCAAATTTACTTGAGTCACCTTTCAATTCATTGGGTCTTTAGAAATATAATGATATATTGACTATAATACTTTTCTTATCTAAAGAAAGAAATAAAAAAAACATAAATTAATGTTTGAATTTGTATTAATTTATTGTTTTAAGGTTGTATTGAGACAAATATATGAATATTGCATCGTTTTATGTTTAGAATGTTTAAATTTAAATGTTATAGTGAAATTTCAAACCAATATATTAATTTTTAAATTTTTAAAAGAAGCTAATTTTATGCAGTTAAAATTGTTGTTTAAAACCAAGTCTCCATTTGGTGTGAATTAAGATAATATTTTTAGTATATTTTGTTAAAAGTTGATGAAATGTTTGGCCGAAAACTTTGGTTCCCATTAAAAGTGTGGTTAAAATTAATTATTGACTTTGATTTTACCAAAATTTGAGAATTTTAAACCATTTAAATTTATTTAATTCGAAAATAATTAAAAAAATCATCCCAATTGAATTGAGTTGATATCCACAAATAGCATTAGTCCTTTACCAGCATTCTAATATAGCAGCAGTTGAATATCTATTGTAGGAATGGCACCGAATGGACCATCAATTGAGAGAAAATCTAGGCTCCCGTTTGTCCCTATTATTTGAAATTTTAATGATTGAAATAGTGTTTTTATGAAAATTGTGTTGTTAAAAAAGAATAATTTTTTTTTAATTTATGCGTGATATTATTTTATTGACTAACGCGTGATTGATAAGAAGAGGGAGAGAAACGAATTATAATTTTAATGAATGCTAGATATCGAGAAAGAGGAGCATTTGCTCCGTTCGGACTATTTGTGTAGAGGCCCAGTTATGAATGAAGACACTAGACCCGAAACTCTAGAAACCCATATAGACCTATTATTCGGCCCATGAATTCGGGTTCGCCTCACTCCCTCCCATCGTCTTCAATTTCAACTGAAATTATTTTACTACAATTTCGCAAATCTCACCGCTAAAGCAATCGATTACGAAACTTCAGGTTCGTACAATAAAAAATGACTCAGATTCCAGCAATATTTTAGTATAGATGTTGGATTTCTTAAATAGAAAAATTATCATTATAATCGCTTAAAGATTTCTTTAGATTTCTGCAGACAAGTGAGTATAATTAGAATCTTAGACACATTAATTGTTAATCCTCTACTTAAATAAATTCTAATTGACGATGTGCTCATTTCCATAATTATTATCTCCGTTCTTCTAGATGTGATTTTCCGATCATTATTTTCCGTCCAAGGTTTTGAATTGATTCACTGTGCTAGCTGTTTTTATGGAACAGTGAATATTCATATTAGGTTTGTATTAGTTACTACTTGATTACATAGATTGCTTGAACATGTGAAGTAATTTACGTTTGCACGCGTCTATATCTACATTATAGCTTATGTATATGTACTAATATAATCTGTGGTGGGCTGTAAAAATAAAAAAAATAAAATTTCTGCCCACTGTATATATGCAATTATTGTGACTGTGTGATTAATTGTAGTTGTCTTTTCTATGCATGTATGAATTGAAGGCTAATGTTCATACCATTAATATATAAATAAGGGTGCTAAAATATGTGTATAAAATACATTCTCCATTTCATTTATGCGAAATTGTGTTAACTTTCAGGATGGTACATGATGCTTCATCATTAAGTCATGTATAAAAAGAGAATATTATACTTAACGGGTTTCTGAAGTTGTTGGTTTGTTTATGTTGTTTAATAATCTTGCATGCTAAGTCCTGATCCGTAAGGATGTTTTGCAAAATGGTACTTGAAATGTTCCAGGGAGGGTTCTTCATTGATCTCAAATCGAGTCACAATTTTTATCGCAATGTAATTTCTGCTATTAATACACTGAGTCTGCAAAAATTTATATGCCGATTGTTACTCATATAAGGTTGTTGTTAGGATCAAAGAAAGAAGACAAAAATAAAAAAAATAAAAAAAATCCTTAGGATAATAAAATGGATGGTGCAGAGTTCTTGTGGAGATACTAGTGTCATAGGTGTTATGAGATGGTGAATCCAATTCTAGAGATTGGAATGTTGAAATGCCCCATCGGTGATGGTGGCTTCCTTTGAAGAAATGGCCACTGCTACCATTTTAGAAAGTGTTAAGTTGTTGGTAGGCCTTTTGGGAGAGTGATCTATAGGTCCTGGCTTAATCTAATTTGCCTCTTCATCATTTGCTGGAGTACAATCCAGATAAATATGGGATTTACCCCCTCAGAAGGGGTTGATATTGGTCTACTGCTGCCTAGGAATAAAAGCAGTCAAAAAGAGTTGCTTTTTGCCCATGAGAGAAATGAAGGGATCTGATAAGATTTGAGAAAAATTTATTGTTACACATCTTTTGTCTCCTGAGAGATGAAAACTTTGACATTATATTTTCTAGAAGTCTCATTTTCTTGAGCTGATTGGGACAGAAGTTGATAAGTGAAAGTATGGCATATTACTTATCTAAAACAGTCAAGACTAGGTTGGGAGTGTTCTTACTTGGATGTATATGTACACTTGTACGTGTATATCTGGATGTATAGATGCAATAGTATTTCATTCAAATTCTTAAAATTGCATACTTTGTTTTTCTTTTTTCTGTATGATGCAAACAAAAATTTGCTGTTGCAGGCTAGCATGGGGGTATATCTAAGCACTCCCAATACTGAAAAGGTCTCCGAGGATGGTGAGAATGACAGGCTTATGTATGGCTTGTCATCCATGCAGGGATGGCGCTCAACCATGGAAGATGCTGTAAGTACCTTTTGCTTTCTCATTATTTAAGATCTGGTCGTGGTTTGTATTTCACTCTAAAATGATTTTAATCATAAAAATGATGAATTTTTCTCCAAGTTATTGCTGACCAATATCTTTTCCTGGTACCATGTAAGATTTGTCTGCCTCAATCATAAATGCACATAACTTATTTCTGTATATGAAACAAGAGAAACATCAGAATATTGAAGTTTTGACCTAAACACTTCTGAATTAAAGCATACAGTTTTGAACTGATATGTGAATCTTTTAACACAGCATTTGATTCCTAAAAAAAGCTGAATATAATATATATATATATTATATATATATATTATTATTATTATTATTATTATTATTATTTTTTTTTTTTTGGGGATCGGAGATATTTTCTAGTTTGTATTTCGTTTTTCTCGATCTTGTTTTATATTCTTGACATGCTTAAATGAGATATTCTACAGCATGCAGCGTACACTGACTTGGACAATTCAACCTCTTATTTTGGTGTTTATGATGGACATGGAGGTAAATACGCGCCCTATACCCTTCGAATTAATGATTTTTGTTGTTTTCTTATCTTTTAAAGGGTGACAGGTTTATTAATCTCCATTTTCATTGAGGGTTCACTTTCATCCGTATGGTCTTATATAGATTTCAACTTTGCTGGCCTCAGTTAAATGTTAACTGATTCTTAGTTTATCGAATCACTTCATTGCCTAGAAAATGGAGGTGCATCCATTAATAAACCTCAAGTAAAGATGGAATATCCCATGTGGAACACTATAAGACAATTGGTTCATAAATTTGACTCAGATATTGACTTTGAAGATGAAATATAACATCCGTTTATGATTAAAAGAAGTGAAAAACGAAAACTAAAAGAGAAGTTACCTTTTCGCTTTGATTTAGGACATGCATGGCCAATTTGTTTTAATTTCAATGCCCGAAAAAAGAGTATTAGATTTAGAGGGACTCAAGATGGGAATGGAATGAATGAAGCACTAAGGTGAGTCAAAAAGAACAGATAGCTGAAATGATAATTAAAGTGTTGGTAGTTTTAGAGTAATAGTTTAGATCTCTGTAGAATGGAAAGGCTACGTCCATAAAGTGAATTATAAACTTCTTATGTAAGTGGACAATGAAACTAAAAGCTGTTTGCTTTCAAGTTATACAGGTTAGTAATTTCCGTCTTTCCCATCACCCTCCTTTTGCAAGAATGTTCTTTTTCATGGTGCTGTACATCTTTCGTGATGCTTTGTCCTCACTAGGTTCATTTCATCTTGCAGGCAAAGAAGTTGCCAAATTTTGTGCCAGTTATCTTCATCAACAGGTACTCAGACATGAAGCTTACTTAGCTGGAGATTTGGCTACTTCTGTTCAGAAAGCCTTTCTCAGGTCGCTCAATCCTTTCAGTTTCATTCATTTATTTTAATTACAAATTTTGTTCACCTGTAAATTATATGTTCTTTTTGTCCCGGGTTTCTAAAGCTAAGCCATGGTGTACCTCAAGGAATTGTAAACGTTTGAAGTGCTGTCATTTTGACCCGGAAATGTGCCCATTCATTTAAATGTCATAATTCAACTGTCTGCTAGGACTCGTGAGCATGAGTAGACATATTCCATCCAATTCCTATCACTAAAATAGGCTGCAAATTTTAAGGAGTTTGAAATAATATATCTATCACTTTTTCTTTTTAACTGTATAATGATGTGCTCCAGTTTAAGGTTCTTTCCTTTTTAACTTATATGCTTTAACATTCTTCTATTTTCTGCTGCAGAATGGATGAAATGATGACCAGACCAAGAGGGCAGAGAGAGTTGGCTTTATTTGGTGGCAAAATGGACCAACTTGGGGGTGTTTTAGAAGGCTTAATACAGTCACCTAAGAGTGGTGAATTTAACAGCCAAATAGGTGAATTTAACGGCCAAATAGACGACTGGTCTTCTAAGGAGGTATTTGCTCTATCTTATTTATGTGTTGACTTGGCGTGCATTTGACTAAGCCCTTGTATGAGCCACATTTTGAGAGAGAAAAAATGCATTTTTGAACAGTGATTTTTGGAGAATGTTAAAAATGAAGAAAAAGTTTTCAATTTACGTGCAATATTATTTTATTGGAGAATATATGGTTAAAAATGAGTTTTGAAAAAAAAAATGAATTTTTGATAAGATGGGGCTCAAACAAGGGCTAAATAGCATTTCGATTGTAGTGATAGCTGTGTAATACTGCAGTGTTTATTGGTTAAAAGCAGTGCCCACTCTGCACAAAACACGTGCATTTTGATCTCTGAGCTGAATGATATTTCTACTGACAAGATCATAAAGATTGAAAAGTTTAACCATCTATAATTCTCTATAAATGTGAGAAATTATATTCAGTACGGGATTTTGATGCATTTTCTGAAAGAGAGATCTCTGGGGCCTGTTTAACTATTAGCAAACAGGATTGCATTCGCTACATCAGTCTGGTCTACCCTCATTTGGACCTAACTGAACATGGTGCATGATTGTCTAGATGTGTTGTAATTTTCTTTAGGCTGCATTTTTATCTCACATTAATTCTTGCTAAATTTTTTTGTGAATTTAGGAAGCTCTCTCTGATTACAATGGACCATCTGCTGGATGCACAGCTTGCGTTGCAATTGTTCGAAATAATCAACTTGTTGTTGCAAATGCTGGAGACTCTCGCTGTGTTCTCTCTCGGAGGGGTCAGGTGAAGTTTTTCTTTTACTTTCCGAGGGTAATTTTTAAGTTCTGTTATTTGGAAATACTCTTGGTTATTTCTTCCAAACACAAAAGTAATTAAAAGAATGGTTTTAATGTACAAAAAATGGGATGTTGAATTCTCTAGAGGAGGTAAGCATCCGAAACCTTGGTTTAGAAATGTAGGGAAACGTAGGGTTTAACAAGAGAAGTTAGACTGGAGACAGCAGAAATAGAATGAGCCTGCAAAGTAGTAATTGTTTAACTAATAATTATTAGAAAGCACATGAATAATATCAATTTAAATTCTTTGAGAGTTTTATTTGAGAATAGAAACTATGCATTATTTTCAATTTAACTGTATATTTAATCATTTTGTGTCACCACCATTTCATAACTGAAATATGTAATCCAGATTCCTAAATGCCTTGAGCTTGCAAATGTAGAACTAACAGTTCAGAGAAATTGTTGGTTGTAATACTTGTGGTGTCACATCTCTGTAGGATATCCATAATTTTGTGCTGCATGAAATCTTTGATGCAGGCCCAGGATCTGTCCAAGGATCACAAACCTGACCTTAATGCCGAGAAAGAAAGGATACTGAACGCTGGTGGATTTGTCCAATATGGACGAGTCAATGGGAGCCTCAACCTGTCTAGAGCAATCGGTGATTTACTCATAAACCTATTTAGATGTAGGGGAGAGTATGCTGCTTTGTTTCCTGTTGTCCTGGTATGACCATTTTAAATCTTTCAGGAGACATGGAACTGAAGCAAAACAAATCGTTACCCGCAGAAAAACAAATCGTGACAGCAAACCCTGATATAACCACTGTATGTTGCTTCTCAAACTTAGTTTGTATGTTAGTTTCTATTTGACTGTATCCAGGCAATCTCGATGGATGAATTATAGTTCAAAGATTTTGTGATTTAATGATTTGTGAACATAATTGGTACCAATCGTATCACTTCGATTGAATGGAAGAAGAGTAAAGCTGTGGCATATATTATTTGCTTGCTTCTTTACCTTTGAGCTAATTTTTTTGTCAAAATAAAATTTATTTCTTTATTGTTCTTTTTTCCAAACTAGGTTGAGCTTTCCGATGATGATGATTTTCTTATTATCGCTTGTGATGGAATATGGTAAGTCTGTTGCAGGTATTTATATGAATTTGGCTTTTACTGTGCTGAGCTGTCTGTTTGGTCCTAGTTTGGCCCGTGCTGAGACGGACGTTCCCGTGCCTTTGTATCAAGGTTTGCAGCCTTTGCAGGGCGGCCCATGGCCCCTGTGGGCTTCTTTTTGTTTTTTCCTTTTCTAGAAAATAAAAAAAAATTACCAAAAACTACTGGGCCCGGACCCTGGAGGTCTGGCTTGGACTGTTGTGTGGCCTAGTCTGTTGACACCCCTAATCAAGCATCCCAGATTCTGTAACGATCTGTTTAAATGGGATCTTCGTTCTCACTCTAACAAAATTCTAAACATTATAATGTTAAAACTTAAAAGGTGTATACTGAGTTCTTCATTGGAAGCGATATTAGCTACTCCCTGGCTAACTTTTTCCATTTCTTTTATTTTTTTAGAAGGAAACTTTTACCATTTCTATGCAGTAGCTAATTAGTATTTTTCTATTAGCATGACAGGTGCAATTTTCCCATTTGAATCAACAGATGCTTATTGTTTACATTTTTGTTTTATAAATATTTTTTCTTTTGGTACATTCTTTGTTTTTATTTATTTATTTAAGCGGACTGGAAACTAATGTGAAGAATACTATTAATCATTTTGGATGATGAACTATTTCAGATGGTTAGAAACTTTTGTAATCTCTTCATAAGGTAGTTTTGGGGTCTTCATTTTAGTACGATCCTTACGTATCTATTGCCTTTTATGTTACTTAATCTCCATTTTTGTTGTGCTAGGGATTGCATGTCAAGTCAGGAAGCAGTTGACTTTGTACAAGAGCACTTGACTTCAGTAAGCTTCTCATGCTTCTTGTTAAACATTTTTGATAGATTTGATCATGGAATTGAAACCAACTGCGTAACAAATTATGCAGGAAATGAAACTATCTACAGTGTGCGAAAAAATGCTTGATCATTGTTTGGCACCTTCATCAGGTGGGGAAGGTTGCGATAACATGACCATGATCCTCATACAGTTCAATAAATGTGGTGACAAAAAAGCATCAACGTCATCTGATCAGCAAACCATACCAGATCATAATGCACCGGGTCCTTAATCTAACTTCTAGTTTTGCATTGTCGTATTTTGTTTGTAGTACTTATAACTCATGGTACATCGTTGGTCTGAGAGAAACTTGTTTGTAAATGTTGATTTTCATAAGAAAATAGTGTCTGGAATTTATGCATGTAGCTTTGTTGGTGGGTACAAACTAAAACATTGAGCAATAAACCAGTCTACTATAGAGTGCAAGCTATTTTGGGCCGTCTTCGTTAGGGCATTCTAGTCTTTTCTTGACTAGGATTACATTCAAGGGTTTTATCCGTTTATAAATACTCACATTTTACTTCTTTCAATATTGAACAATACGATTAGATGATATTGAATGAATTTGTCAGTGTGAGTATTAGGGGATAGTGAATGAAATTTTGTAGCCTGAGGCATCGATGTGTTTCTATAGTTGTTGGGAAGTTCAATAAAACTGGGACATCTATGGGGGGATATTTGATACGTGCTATTTGACTCTTCAATGATTTGGTTTATACCCTATTTTTGAACGTAATTTCGAAAATGAGGGGGATTTATTCAACTTCTATCTTTAGATTTCTTATTATCTTCATTTTATACAGTATTAATGATAGAAGAAAATATTAACACTTGGGGAATCTCCCATCAATTTGTCTCACTTCCAATTCATAATTCCTTTTGATTCATCTGGGAATGATTTTTTTATTATCTAGAAGGCGTAGGAATTGATTTTTAAGAATAGATGGTCAATTTCAACTTTTATCTTCAATTCTATACTTCAAATATATATTTAATAGAGGTGATAAATTGTCGATGACCAATTTGTTCTATTTTAAATAGATGGGAGTTTGTAACTCTTGTTATTCCCGATTCAATTCATAAAATCAACCGAAGCATACCTAACTTGTTCAAATTTAGCGCACGTTTGACCTCATTATTCCTCATTATAATGAGAGGAATAATGACTTTATTAAGAATGTGGTTAAACAAATGAATTTTTTTTTAGATTAATGTGTAATATTATTTTATTGGAGAATATGTGGTTGATGAGAAGAGGTAGAATAATGAACTATAATTTAATAAAAAATAATGGACGCCTAACGAGAGCTTAGAATCGTACAAACATCTATGGAGCATGGCAAGGATTTATAAAATCTTCTCTCTTTTCACTCAATCCTACAGAGAAAACTCGATGCATTATAAGTGAGGAAGTACTTTGTCAACTCCTTGCTGGTGTCCTTGATAAAAGAGAACCGTCACCCCTATTAGAAGACTTAAATTATCTAGTTAAAAATTTAAATTAGTGAGTCAAGTTCTAATTTAATGTTAAAAAATGTGCAATCAGT
Source organism: Fraxinus cuspidata (assembly GCA_903798385.1). Classification (NCBI taxonomy): domain Eukaryota; kingdom Viridiplantae; phylum Streptophyta; class Magnoliopsida; order Lamiales; family Oleaceae; genus Fraxinus; species Fraxinus cuspidata. The sequence continues at coordinate 17,124 of CAIGRP010039658.1, forward strand.
ACGAAGTTTCCTCATGGTAAACTCGATTAATTTGTCAACTATCCTATTTAATTCTAATTCCAGCGCATCTCTTTAATTAAAAATTATTATTCTAATAAAATAAGATACGAAACTCATTCACTAAATTTTATGTCCCTTAAATCACCTACTAATTTACGGTGTGAACAAACACAACTATTTTCACACGTAGCAATAAATATAATATTTTTTTCGTCGTTGTACAAATAAAATAGTGTAAAACTTTTGGTTAAGAGTGTAGATATTTTAATATTCGAGTATTACACACATTGACGAGGTGGAATTTATTGGGAGGTGAAGACGAGATGGGAACGGGATTAAAATATATCCTCAATACTTTGAATGAGTATATAATTTTTGGCTTCTAAGTTAATGCTATGTATGACCAAAAGTAAACCATTGGCCGTGTATTAAAAAATGTACATACAAAAAATGTGTGTGAATTGGATGAATTGAAGCCACGTCAGCTTCTTTCTTCATTTGTTTGAATTGGACTTTCTTCCCATGAACTTTTGGTATCTCATATTTACACACTTTATTATATTTTGGATTTGGAAATAGCACAACACTCTCTCAGTTCTCAACATAATGCAGTATAAGATAAGTTAACAAGTTATGTATTAGATTTCTTAAATGTAAGATAGATAGATTGAGTTTCATCCCAAAAGATTAATCTATTAAGATGGGGAACTCCAAGTCCAATAAATCGTGTCCTATTTTAGTCGCATAGACGTAAAAATAGACTCAATAACATGTAAAATTCTTAGAGGTTCGTTTCAATGTGAGAGTACGACATCTTTCGTCGTTGCAGTAATTTATTATGATGAAAAAGAAGTTGTAAAGAAAAAATTGTACACCATATCTTTGCTAGCATCTCTTGCTTTTTTATGGTAATACAAAATTCTAATGACGGCTCTCTATTTAACAATCTCTCACTTAAGGATTAATTCACCATCAAATAACTCATCTGCATCGACAATAACTCCTCAACCCTCAAAAAGGAAGTCCAAGCACACAACTTTAATTTTTCGATCGGAAACAGTTTTCATTAGCACGTGAATTGGATTTCGACTCCCTTGAATATTTTCAAATATCAAGTTTTCATCATTCGAAATCGATTTGATGAAGTAATAGCGAATATGTATATACTTCATCCTTGCACGATAAACATGATTTTTTGCTAAGAGAGCATTCTGATTGGCACAATGCAACATCCTAGACTTGTAACATCGTCCGCATATTGTCTCCACACAACGACAATAGTTAGATTTCACAACTTAATTATTAAAAGTTTTCAACAAAAGTCAAAAAACTCGTACCTACAAAAAAAGCTTGATGACCAAAACCCTAGAAGAAGATGAACTAAAGACTCAAACTGCTAGAACTTCAAGGTCTTCTAGGAAGATATAAAATACTCAGGGGCTAAAATGCAATATGTAGAGAGTAGAGCCATATACTCCCAAAAAAAAAAGGATTATATTATTCAACATCGTTGATGTCAAGCATAATTTAGATGGCAACGATATGATATTAAATGATAAGTTCGCTTAAATGTACTGTCATATGATTTATCTAACTAAATCTATAAATATGACCATCTAAATTGGTGCTAGAGCACCATTATAAAATAAAAAATAAAAAAATACCCGAAATGAAACTTCCCAATTATTTCGTTGCTGACTCGGACCAAATCCAAAGGCCATATGTGGATAAGATCGTCAAAATTGACCCCACACACAGAAGTTATACACGCACATGTACATATTCGTGTGTACGCATCCATTGAACATTGCTTGTCAATTTCTATGACTCCACTATTGCAATCAAAGAGTGTCGCCTCATACACAATCCTGTTATCCTTTTTTTTTAATCATCTATCACGCATACTTCTATAAATAGCCATATGCCCATCACATTGTTCAACTGTAACGCTTTTCGAAACTGCTTTGATTGCCAATTGTAATTTCACTTTCATCGACAATCTATACAAATATTCGTGAATTTTGCTCGTGGGTTTTCAAAATCTTGGGATTCTTTTGAGTTTAATATACAGAAATCGTGGGAATGGCTGCTGTTGTTGTAGGTTGTGGTTCTGCATCAGTTTCTTGGGTTCAATTGAAGGATTCTTCATCAAAGAGGAATGTGAAGAATAGATTTAGGGTTTCATGTGTTTCATCTTCTGCTATTAGCGATCCGTACAAGACTCTCAGGATTCATCCTGGTGCCTCTGTATCCGAGGTCAAGAAAGCATTTAGACAGCTTGCTCTTCAGGTAAAATTTTCATTCATCCACAAATATATATATAAAATCAATGAGTTAAAAATGTGTTTTCTCTTGAATATTTTGAAATTGCATTGTCATTAACTTGTTGATTTCGATTTAATTTCAGTATCATCCAGATGTCTGCAGAGGAAGCAATTGTGGCATCCAATTTCACCAAATTAATGAAGCCTATAATGTTAGTAAATTTATTAACTATTTTACATATCTTAATGCACAAATCCCTGTAATGGTTGATTCTTGATGTGTATAAATAATGTTTATATTAATGTGGTGCAGATTGTAATGAGTAATTTGAGAGGGGAATTACGCAATCCCGAGATGCAAATGTACGAGCAATACGACGTGGCAGGGGACGACGAACAAATGAGAGGGGTGAACGATCAAGATTGGGATCTCTGGGAAGAATGGATGGGATGGGAAGGAGCGGGAATACGCGACTACTCATCCCATATAAACCCATACATTTGATCTTAAAATTTAGGGTTCATACTGTTAATATGTTGTTTGGGAAAGTGGAAACCCACATCTTCATTGATGTTTGGGTTGTACATCATTACGCTTATCTTCTTTACTCTGCACATAGTACAATCAGAATAAGGGATCATATCCATAATTCTTGCTAATTTTACTTTAAGATTACGATGTAAATGAAACATGAGTTAATCGAATACACGATTTCTATGGCTACCTACTTTTAGTATTTCAGTCTTCACGGTACATTTGCTAATTTTGGCACCAAATACCCGTACATAAAAGTTCAAATCCTGTTAGCAGAGTATGATGCTGGCCATGTCGACTTCATCCTGGGCGACACGTCCTGGATCTGTACTGGCCCTACACGGGCCAATTCAGGAGAGCCTAGGCCCGTGAGCTAGCACTCCCCTTTTTCCTGCTTCGGTTCGTGTGAACCAACAATCAAGATTTCTGATAAATGAAACTCTATGGTTTGGCTAATGAAAAATGCAACCACTGTGTCTGGCACAAGAATCTCTCTATAAATTAACCCAGAAACATAACTGCCGTCAAATTGAAAAATGGAAAACATATTCCTACAATGCAATAAGCATTAGACGTTATTGACTATTATCATCCTTAATGATGACTTTGAAAGTACTTCACTTTATAAGAACAGTTTCCATATTATGATAAGATGAAAACCAAAACCCAGATTTCTGGAAGACTACAAGATTGTTGCTGAAGCAAGACAATTATTCTTCATTTAGATATGGATGAACCAGCGGAGAGTCTTTCATTCCTTGCTTTATCAGCTTTTTCCATGTAATCTTGATGCGATTGATGTTTTGCTCCTGGAAAAGAAAATACAAACTTTTGTCAGGTCGAGCTGTTTCACTATAACCAACATATGAAATCATGAAAAGAAAGGTACAAGCCAATGCAATTATCTGAGAAGAAATTCCAACTAAAAATAGAGAAAATCCTAGGAGAAAACCACTAGATCTCTGTTCGTCTGGCAAACTCTTACCACATCTTCCAAAATTTGTTTTGTATTCGTTTCTTTTCATTATCCGTTCTTTTCAATTTGTCTTTCCTTTTTTTGGCAGAGGAAGGGGAGATGATTGCAACACGAGGAGTTCCCGACCAAATCAGTTTCCAATTATACCCAAATTATTTCCAACAATTCCCAAATGAAAATGTACACACCCTAAAGAACAGAGATTTGGCTGGATAGGAGGAGATAATGATAGCAGATTTGCTTCCTCAATCGAGGCAATGGGTTTTGAAGATCCTCTTCATTTTATTTACGCATTCATGTTGTTGAAGGTCGCTCTAAGCAACCTTGCAATGTGTAAACAAATCAACAAACTAGTCCAAAGTTGAACAACACAGGAGAATATATCCATGAAACAAAATTTCAAGTGTATGAAGGTCCTCAACCAAGCCAACCATCGATTTACTGACCACCAATTACATAATCTGCTTCATGAGATAGGTATCTTTATATTTTAACACCAAGGTAGTCTTGGTAAACACAACTCTGCTTTTAGGGCAATAATCATGACATTATTAAGCCGCCTTTATTTGACAAAGAAAATTCTCAAGCTTCTCTGTATTTAGAAAATCCATGTTTTTAGGAAAAATGGGAGTAAAGCCAAAACCAACAGGAAGAAGGAACTATTTGCAGTGAGATTTCACTTGGTCTCTGTGAGCATTTATCTCATTTTCCTTTCCTTCCAGGCTGAGAAAAGAAAGGTGCCCGTTCCAGCATTATTTTCTCTACCTCTCTCTCCCGACTACATTTCTATATATCTCACTGTACTTAAGGTCCTCTCCCGCCCGAGTCATGACCTCTAACTCTTCTTCAACTCTCCCACTCTAGGATTGCTGCCGTGACTTTGACTTACTTCCAATAAAATTGTTTGCATAAAAGTATATTAACTATGACAAATTTACGAAGGTTTAGCTTGATAAATTTCATAACCCGTTCTTGCTTAGCTCTCATGGACTTAACCACTCGAGTTGAACTATTCATTTAAATATAGCCATCAAATAATCCAAAAGTAACGAACAATTCCAAATATCAAAACATTCGTTCCAACTGATACTAACGGTAGAATTCTCAAAAAAATCCAGCTACGTTAAATATGTTTTTAGAATTTATTTGTCGAAAACCTCTAATAAATCCTATCTCTGGCAGTAGCAATAGCACGCAGTAACAAATCAATAGCCACGCATACATAAATCCCATAACAGAAAGCAGCAGCTCCGCAAAGAAATGCCAAATTTTAATCAAATTTCCAAAATCACATTCACAAATAGTGAAAAATAAGGATGCCCAAAACCCAAATCAACTCACGAGTATTAGAACAACAGAAAAATGTTAAAAGAAAACGAACCTCGATTCATGAGGTACCAAGGGACACCAAAAATGACACCAATTACGGCGATGCCTCCAATGACATGCTTCTTTTCTCCACTATACAAATAGTGTTCCAATTTAGCCTTGAATCCTCCTCCTCCAGATCCACTTTTCTTGGAATCGCTGCTCATGTTTTCTTATTTCTTTTCGCGAATTTCAGTTCCTGCTCCTCGCTCTGCTTAAACTTAAAACCCTCGTTCTATCAATTTTGTGGTTGTTTAGTTGAGGCCCTATTGTTGTTTTTTTTTTTTTTTCAATTGGCCATGTTTAAATAAAATAAAAAATTACTTTAAAATAACTTTCTATTTTGAATTGTGTTAATATTATACTTTTTACTTTAAAGTAAAAAATTACATATTTTAAAAATAATTCTAATCCGTCCCCATTATTTATAGGGTAATTATATTACCACTACACATTTTGTTAAGTACACCACAATTTTTTTATTTACTTAAACATCCTTAAGTAAAATTATATAATTAGGATTTTAATATACTTTTTTATTAAATAAATTATTGTTACACCACAAATATAAAACCTAATTTCTTTATTTCTTTTTCCTCAACGTGTCATTGATGATGGCTTTTCCAGTGGCTTTTGCTTTCTTCCACGACGGTAAGATAATTTTTTTCCTCACGGTAAATGAATTTATACTCTATTTGACCTCAATTCACTGATTAGTTTTTTTCAATTTATTTGTCAAGTTTAGAAATTATGAATTTGATTCTGTGTTAATTCGAGCTAATTTATGATGAATTTAAAATGATCAAAAGTGTGATGCGTGCAAGTCTATTATATTTACACCAATCTTGAGTTTCATTCTGAATCAACTCATCAAAACTGTCATAGTTAGGAAGATAACCTCTAGGTTCTTTCATTTCCGAGTTAACGTCTTTTTGAAGCATTCCTTTAGAAATACGTATATTTGCTTTCAAAGAGACCAGAATGAGGGGAAAGGTTGAGAAAAATAAGGATTAATATTGGGTGATAAGTACACCACAATATTGTATTCTTTTTTCAATTTTTTGTTTTTATTGAATTGGGAGTATAATTGTAAATTTGTTGTGGTGTATTTATTAAAAATATATTTTAATTGTGGGGTAATTATAATGTGGTGTAGTAATTAAAATTTGTAGTGGTAATATAATTACCCTTATTTTTAAAATTCATTTTTATCTCTCTTATTTTTAACTACATATTCTTTAATAAAATAATATTACATGAAAATTCAAAATTTTTCCTTATTTTTTAATCACACATTTTCCGTCAAAATACTATTCCAAAACGCATTTTAAGCAAAAATGGGGCTCAATAAGACCACTCTTATTCTTTCAAATTTTGACTAGCAAGTAAATTTTTTCATTTTTTTTTTTTTTTTTGTGCGCTGCTTAGCAGTTAATTCTATTTCCATTGACATTATTCGCCTTTCTAGTAAAATAAGCAACCTTAAAACAATCTCTAGTAGAATAAGTGATTAGTTGCTTAGTCCTTGTTTGACGTTCATGTTTTTCAAACTCATTTTCAATCAATCATTCTATGAGATCCGCAACTTTTATCAACTTTCCAATAACAAATTTCATCAACTTTTATCAAAATCTACTAAAAAACTAAACAGGGTCTTAATATACATCAAATAGAAAAAAAAAAAATGCAATTTTTTACACACTGCTTACATCTCTACAAACCAGTTTCTCCGAGTGTACATCCTGCATACAATGGACTTAAAGAACCAAGAGAAGTTGTTTCAAAAGTTGATCTACATTGTTCTATTATTTCTCCTCGACCTGTTGGGAAATTTTGGAGGAGGAGACGGAGAAAACTCGAATGGAAGCTGTGGGATTTCCATTTCCCGTTTCATAACCTTAACAATCTCTCCAATGTCAGGACGCAGTTCAGGCATTTTTTGTAGGCAAGCAAGGGCCAAATTAATACACAAGCTAGCCTCGTCCTTGTTATACTCATCGCTCAGTCTCTCATCCACGAGTTCTAATATGTTTCCGGTATGAGCCAAGTTCCTACACCAGCTTATTAAATTTGCTTTCTCGAGCTTCATTGGGGATGAAAGTACGTGAAGTGGCCGTCTACCTGAGACAATTACAAGTATTAAAACACCAAAGCTGTAAATATCGGCCTTCTCCATTAAGTATCCACATCCACTGTATTCTGGTGCAGCATAGCACAAAGTACCCCTCATGCTAGTCGTGCTACTTAACTCTCGACTGAAAAGATCTCCACTCCACATGTCACTCCCTACAGAACGGGAATCCTTCTTCTTCCTACCCTTCCTAAAACTGAACTCCATATCCGGATCATTCATATTATGGCTCTTGTGACTCGATTTTCTCCTCCTTTTGAAGCGCTTTCCCAAATTCAAGCGTACTTTGAACAGTTTCGTACTCCTTATTTGAAACTTGTTCACCTTATTATTCTTCTTGCTAAGTTCGTCAAGGTGTTCTTCTTTCCACCATTCTTGTATCTTCCGATGCTTCTTAGAATGCACTTTCCACCTCTTTGAATCCTCCTTCTCAATCGCACCATCAGGACACTCAAATCCCAGTTCTTGTAAAGGATTATCATTCACTTTTTCAAATTTCTCCAGCTGCGTCGAATTAACCAAGTCGATTCTCGATGGGGGGCATTGATTTTCTTCGTCCCAATTAGAATTAGTTGAAGGGTAGATTTGGCTTCCTATCCACTCCTTGACATAATCTTTACTGCACAATTCACCATTACCATCCTGTTTCCACCACCAATCCTTTCCCCATTGTTTTGCACCCACATTAGTACTATCACTATCATCCCTAACCATAGCGGCATTCAAGTTCATCTCCTTACTTGGACTGATGCTACTTAGGTTGTCGTTATAATTCACAGACTTGTTATCGTCCCCCTTTCCATTTTCGATTGTCGAGACCTCCTTGCCCTTCACAATCTCATTCCCAAAATCACTACTCCAATTTAAAGAATTCAAGGCCAAATTTTTCACATTATGATAACTTCTGCAACTATTTTTCGATGAAGAAGAAGCTTGCAAAGCCAGAGCAAAATCTACCTCATCATGATCATGACTCTCCACTGGAGTCCCAATTGCTGGAGTCTCATTCCCACCACCTTCTCCAAATGCATTCATGTTCCCAGAAATCTCTCCACTCTTCAATAATTCTTGGCTCTTCCACAAGTCTTGACTGAACAAATCGACACCAAACTCACCCTCAAGCTTCAACCTCGACAACCCAAAATCCGAAAGTTTAGCCTTAAACTCTGAATCAAGTAACACATTGCTTGGCTTCACATCCCCATGGATCACTGGTGGATCACATTCAAGATGCAAAAATGACAGTGCCTTAGCAACATTAAGTATAATATCAAACCTCCTAGCCCAATTCAAACTCATATTATTACAGTTATTATTCGACTCTGAAAATAAAGACTCTTGCAAGCTTTTGTTAGGCATGTACTCATAAACTACAAGTCTCTTATTTCTATCCACACAATAACCCAATAACTTAACAACAAGAGGACAAGATTTTAGCCCTCCCAGAATATTTAACTCATTCTGAAACTCCTGTTCAAACTGAAATGAAGTTGAATCAAGAATTTTTATGGCTACCAATTTTCCACCCTTGAGAATACCTCTGAATACAGTTCCAGAGCCTCCTTTGCCAATGGAATTGGAATCACTGAAGTTCTGGGTGGCATCCTTTAGCTCTTTGTAACTATACCTCTGGAGCTTGTTTAAGGGTGTAGTGGAATCATATGGGCTCGTGCGTGACCTATTAACCAAAGAATACCACAAATAGTAAATGAAATAAAGAATGGCAAAGAGGATAACTAGACAAGAACAAATTGTTACTGTAAAGAAAATTATGCTTGTTTTGGGTCTTGAATTTGATTTGAATGGCTGTCTTGAGGTCATTCTGCTGCTGGTTTATGGAAATGGAGATTGGAGAAGTTAGGTTCAGGAGGGGACACTGGCCAAGATGAATTTTGCAGGAAACTTATGTTTCTATGCTTGACAGTTGGATAGACATATATAAGTGTAGATTATTATTATAAGTTCGAGTTCAGTCGATGTTTATGTTTAGTACATAAAATCTGATATTATTAACAATTTAAAGAATATAATTTTAGTTTCTTTTCTATATTGAAATATTGAGCCCTATTTTCTTGTTAAAAATACATTTTAGAATAATGATTTGACGGAGAATGTGTGATTAAAAAATATGAAAAAAAAATTTGAATTTGTGTGTAATAGTATTTTATTGAAAAATATGTTGTTGAAAATGAAAGAGAGAAAAATATATTTTAAAAATAATGAAGAACAAACAAGGGCTTAATCAGAAATTCAGAATAGTTTAGAATATTTTTGGGTATTTTGAGTTAGTTTAATGGAAGTGAGTTGAAATTAGGGGATGAAGATGATTAAAGAAAAGGAGGGAGCTTTTGACTAAAGGGAGCTTTTGCAGGGTATTGGGGGAAGAAAATTGGAAGAAGAGAAAGCAAGGTGGAGTGGTGGGTAATGGGTTCCAGTCTGTTTGGCTGATTTTCATTTTCTTTGAGTGGCAATAATTAATTCAGAAGAATTTCAAGGCAAATTTATAAAAATGTCCCTTTTTTTTTTTCATTTGTCAAAATGAAAAAGAGATTATATTATAATTTTTAGTTTAAAAAGTTCCTTTTGGACTAATACCTAAATATTCTTTCTTCTTCAATTCACACGCAACACTCATTCCATGACGATTATGGAAATGAAGAAGATAATCACCCCTTAACCAGTCTTGCCCTCGTTTCTTTATTAACCAATATAATCCCTCAATACCACTATTTAATGATAAATCTAAATTTATTGAGTACCACTTCAATCAAAAGAGACCATGCATTACTAAGTTTAGTAACCTCAGCATGAGCCATAACCTCATGTTCTCTAACTCTATTGATAAAATTGGCGTTGGTGTATACAGCAAGGATGTTTTGAACATTTGCTCAATCACCCCAAATCTTTTACCTAGAATTATACTATGTATGTTCTTTCAATCGGGCTACCCACGTGTAAATAATCTCTTCATCATTAATTTGTTCCCAAGAGATGGCCTTTTTTGAAAGAAAAGCTGCAATTCATCATTCGATAGCATACTTTAAACAATAAAAGAAGGATAAAATGGGAAGGTTTGAAACATATTGCAGCGAACTTTAAAAATGTATGCTTTCTCAACCCAAGTTATTTTATCATCAAGTTAGAGACAAATCCTTTTGCCGTGTTTGGTATACCGTCGTATATATTGTACAGAGACCGACAATGATTATATCCCCTGCTACTCAATTGGCCTGTCAAATGTGCACTAAATTGCTATTTTACATTGAAATGACGTTTTATAAAAAAGAAAAAAATCATAGATTCTTGATTGTTGATCAACTCCAATAAAAGGAAAAAAAATTAAACAAAAAAAATAATCTTGTTATGCTTATACATCAAAGAGACATACAATACATAATTATTTTTGGATGTCGACGATTTTTATGTATACATCTACTTCTAAAAAATAATTATATTATATTTTTTAATCTTATGTAAATTTACTTAAACAATCATATATAAAATTAAATAAAAATATATCGTTCTAAATTCGTCTACTTATATTTTTATTCATTAAATTCTTTTGAATCTTTGTATATTCTATTAGAATTTGTGTTTAACTAAAATTCTAACAACCATAAAATATACTCTTCCACTAAAATCATAAAACCCTAATAATCATCAAATATCATCTTCAAATGAAAAATAATAATGGAAGATATACCATTAAAGGGCTTTTATTTTAGACTAAAAGATTAAAGTTGTGATTTGATTCTTGATTTATTCCATAGCTCATTGGAGAATATGATTATTTGACAACCACAACAAATAATAAAAATCTTATTTATGTGAAAAGATAATCTAGTTTAGGTTCTTAAATTATATCTGGGCATTATGTTCAATCAAGAAGTTACCTTTTTAGGACGTGTGAACATAGATTATAAGTATCAGTAGATGGAAATAACATATTCAACCCTCGTTGAGCACAACAGTTAAATCGTTATATATTTTTTGCAGATCTTCTCATTTTAGGATTATACTTTATGTAAGTGTGCAATAATAGGTGGAAGACTCTTTAAATTACCTTAAGTTTTCATCGGGACACAAGTACTAGATTTTTGGAGTTGTATTTATGTATCTGATTTTACCCTGCTACACATCAGTTGAAGATAAAGTGAATTTTATTTCAAAATTCATATATAAATTTTTATTTATTTCAAAATCATGCATAATCTCAAAAAGTTGATTTTTATCGAATACAAAAATGATATTTGTCAATCAAATATAATGGACCAATTTATGTGGCAAATAACATACGGGACATTCAATTTTATTTTGAATATAATATTTTTGTCTATAGAATTAATTATTGAATTGTGAGAATGTTGATGTTATATGTAATGGGAATGAATATGATGATTTTTGAAAATTTTGAAATTGTATTAGAGATGTATTTAGAGTGTGATGAATATATAAAATTTGAGTGGATATACATTATTTAAACAAATGAATTCAATACGGACAATATTAGAATGTGACGTGGATGACAATAATAATTTTTTGAAATTTTAATATTTTAGTCGGGATGAATATAGAGTGGCATATATAAAAACTGGAGATGTAAATAGCCGTACCCTTATTTTTCTTATCGACTCAATAATGGTACATATACCAAGTTTCGTATGAATGCATTATATCTTATATGACTAATATGTCTGAAGTGCTCTATTGAAAAATAAGCACTTGACTAAAAGTGTCTTTTGAATGTGCCAATGTCATTACTATGTTAGAGTTCCATTTTGGCCAATAAAAGTAAGAGCACCTAAATGACTTAAGGTAGTTTGTCCATCATTTCTCTATGATTTTGAATTGATAATAAAATAAACTCACTGTCGTAAATGAAAGTTTTCTTTCTTTCGTAATCATTTGAATATGTGATGATTTATTTTACCGGTCATATCTCTCAAAATTCATAGATGTTCTAGTGACCATTTTCCTTGGTTAAATTTTTCGATGATTAAATATTCTGCCTAAAGATATACGAACGTTCCATGAACGACCTTTGAAGAATGGGAGTGCGGCAAAGAAGTGAACATTACAAAATGGAAATTTTCAGTACAAAATATCATTTATAACCTTTTCCATACACTTGTCCAATGTATCTATGTTTTGAGGAAAAGTACCAACTTTTGAGATGGGAAGAGTTATTTCTAAGATAAACAATCCACAAATCCATGCTTACACCCAGACATGTTATGATTCTCTAGACAATGCCTATTAACAAAAATCTCAGAATATCCTTCATTTTCCGCATATTTGTTTGACTTTGAAACATTAATATGTATTTCTCGATATTTTGTACTCTTGACAGTTTAACTAATAGCTATCGAGAAAAAGGGAACTAATTGTAGAGAACTATATTTGATTGTCAAGATAGTTTAAAAAATACATCTAACTCGTCCAAAAATCAAGTACCGCTCGGTGGAGTTTCAATCTTTTTTGGGTAAAAAAGTGATTGGAGGATAGAGAATATATTTAAAGGTGTATGAAGGGCTTCGAGAGTTCTCAAATCAATTGCCAAATGAGATTACAAAACATAATTTATGAAAGTTTGTAAATGTAATTTCGACAAAATTTTCAAAAAATTGCCATTTCTGCAAATGCTTTTATAATTGGACGCATATCGAAATGCATTGTGAAAAGTGAACATTTTGTACATTTTCCATATATAATATAAATTATTGTTTCCACTCTTTTCTGTCTTTTTCGATTAATGCGCTCTGTGAAAATGTGTAAAGCAGTTGTTTTACCATTTCCATTATTAAAGAACCGAAAAGAAAAAAGGAAGTACTTTTTTGGTGTTTATAAAAGAGTAATTATTTCGCAAAAGCAAGTGTTAGGTTGAAATTCACTTATTTGCTCTCAATTCAAAATTCAAAATTGTAAACAAGTAAAAAAATGATAATTACTTCTATTGTCAATTTTTTTTATATAATTTTCCTTTTGACTTTTAGTTTATAGTGTCAGCGTTATTTATTTGACTTTAAACTCTTGGTCACGCGGTAAAAAACCTTTAGACTGGATTAAGAACAAAAAAGTAATTTTCATATTTTATTTTGTTCAGATGTGTAAAAATGGTAAAGTTGATTTATTTTGACAAAGTTAATACGGTACGTAGTTTATTGGAACTAACGATGTGTTATTAATTTGCTCTTCTTATGGTAATATCACTTGAGATTTTAAAATAGGCGCAACAACTTATAAAATGTGTAGTAGGTAATGCCTTTGTAAATAGATATGTCATATTATCATTTAAACGAATTTGTTAAACATCAGTGTCACCACTCTGTCGAGATCATGGGTAGAAAAGAATTTTGGAGAATGGGTATTGTTCTGCCGTCTTAAATGAATCCCTCCTCTAATGAGCTATGCACGCAGTATCATCTTTTTAGTGTTGTTGGAGTTCCTTTGTAGGAAGATAGACTACGTCTCTTGAATATGTTGGGTATTTGATCACAATAATACACATTCTCGACTTTTCTCGTTAATTGCAAGTAGTTCAACATGATTTAAAGAAGTTGTAGTTAGGGTCTTTTCTGTATATCGTCTTGATATAGTAGTAATGTCACATTTGAATAGATAACATATTTGAAATCTAGCCTTATGTTGGTGAGATAAATATCCTACGTCAGCATAGCAACTAATTCTGATTTAAATTTATTAGAATAAAATAATCCTATTCCAATTGTTCTCCAAAATATGACGAGTTTTATGACACAATCCTTCATTATCTTCTCGAGACCTATATTTATCCTTTTTCGTTTCAAGTGAACAAACATTCATTAGGGTACTAAGTGGATATGTTTTATCCATATAAAATCGTTTTAAGGAATTTTACTGTATTAGTTGAACGATGAACAAGAATTTCATCAATTGAATTCTTGAATGTATATTGAGACAACATTTTTATTTTTCAAGATCTTTCAAATTCTTTCGTTAGACATTCATTTGCTTTTAAAACTCTTCAGACATTCCAATAATGTTTATATTATGATAGTATAATGACAATTTCAGTTGTTGATTTCTTTATAATAACATAAGGGCATATATGATTATTCTTGTATCGTTCTTTCAATAAATATCACTAACTGATTATATCACATATTATCAGATTGTTTTAATTTATACAATGATTTTTCGTAGCTTGAACAAATATATTTCTTAGGAATTTGAATTATATGATTCACGCATTTAAAATTCTTTAAGGACTTTTATATGAATATAATCATCAAGCATTCCTAATATATAGACTATAACCACATCGATGAGACCTAAATTTAGTTTTTCATGCATCCTTAAACTAGATATCAAAATGTGATTATCATTATAGGTGAATATGTTATTCACAGTCAACACCAAGCTATTGTGAAAATCCTAGTTTACTCCCTCTAGAGGTTTAGACGACATGTAAAAAAACGTTACGTTTCTACAATTAGTTTAATTCAGCCTCAGCAAATGATTCCTACGTCGACATATTTTGACAGACCTTGGTTCAACATCCTTGCTTTATAATATTGAGCGTTTTATTATATGCAAAAATGTTGTTTACAACTATTTCTTCTCGAATCTCTTTTGGAGTTTTCTGATAGTTAACGTCTAAGAATTTTTCAAGAGTTTCCGCCTTTTCAATAGGACCATCTTGATTATTTGCTTCTTTTTCATTTAGGGAATCTTTGGAACCGATTGGTTTACCATGCTTCAAGCACATTTTAGATCACTAGCTATAATTTTTTCTACGAGGACAGCAATTCGAATTGTATGTTTACAGCTGGAATGTGTAATTTGTATCTCTCTTAGGTCGGTAAATGCATTTGACAATTGATTAGCTATACGTTGCAAATGAATTATTTTTGCACTTCTTGTTCACATTGTTGAAGAAGTGATCCTCAAGTGAATAACCTTTTTTTTTTGGTCATTTCATGGTTTTCCCCCCTTTGAAACCAACTTTTTAAAGCCGAAAAATTAAGGTTTACGAGGTTTTCGACATCTGAGATGCACAAGCAAACTTAATGGGAGCACTGGACCATTTGTGTAGCAAGTGATAGGGCTAGGGACTTCCATTCCAACTTTGGAATGTTAGGGACCATTTGTGCAAGGACCATATAGGTTAGGGACTATATGTGTCAATTTCCCTTAAAATAAGCTAAAATATTTGAACTTATATTCTGATTTAAATGAATGATAAATTTTATTTCGCTGCAGTCGGTCACTCGATCTTAATTCATAAATTTGACAAATAAAAATACAAAAAATAATTTTTATTTATTGCACAACATTATAATTATACTTAAAGTCTTCAACATTTTCTCGTTATAGTATTTATATGATATTTTTGTGTTCTCAATTTTTTTATAAATTAGCGCACGCATCCTTAATGATGGTTTTCTCTTGCAAAATATTTTAATTCCATGTTTTAAAATGAGAAAAAATATTTAATCCTGTAGTAATTTTTTTTTTTTTTTCAAATGTTGGGGAAATAAAATGTTTTACAGCCTTACAAGTTCTAATGGAATTTTTGAACGGAATTCAATATTAGTGACAACATGCAATAATTGATGGAAGGTTGATGTTAAGAATACTACGGAAAAAGGTTGAAAACACGAGTAATACAATAAAAAGAAAATTTAAGACTTTAATTGCAATTAAAATACGGTCTAATAAGTAAAAATTATGTTGTAAGTATAATCATCCTACAGTCGTGACAATATTCGTGGCTAAAACAATGTTGTATGGCAGTATTTAAAAAGGTAGTACTAATTCATCCTTTGTTAGTGCTTGTTTAATTGGATAAATGCATGGTCACGTAACGTTTGACTCGTCTATTTTTTTAAGTTCTCTGTTGAAGATAAGAACTTACCTAAAATGTCATGCATAAGACGTTAATTGTCATTGTCACGTTAAAGTTCCTTTAAGCCAATAAAAGATAAGCATGTTGTCCTCCTTTTTGCATGATGGTCTTTTTTTTCTTTGTGCAAGATAAAGTTTCTTACTTTTGACTTTAACTTTTTTATTTAAAATATTTGTCATAGTGTTATTTAACTTTGAACTTTATGTAACATCGTGATAGGACATTTAATTAGATAAGGAGAAATGGTGTTTTATGTAATCAATACTTAGCATGAACTAAACATCGATATTTAGAATATCATTTTCCATTAGATAAAGCTTCACGAAATTTATTAATAATTAAAAATAAAAAATGTGGGTTACGTCAACTTGACTAGATATAGATTTGGTACAATCCACAATTTTGATGGCCTTGCTCGATCAATATCTCAAGAGAAATGAGGCTAAGGCCAACAATCACATTCAAATTTTGATTCTCAAAAAATATAAAAATAGTCGACATTACTTGCATTTACATATTGACTCATAAAACTATTCTAGATAGGACTTAACAAAGAGGCCTATCCTTTAATGTAATCAGAATCTTGAGATTCACTTGATCGTGTCAAATAAATTTACATGCTAGACAATCTAATAATATCGGCTTAAGTTACTTGTTAAGTCTTATTTTTGCAAACTAGCTATATTTGTGTGAAATGTTGAGCATTTGGATAGGCACCTCAATATTGTGTGGAAATTTTGCAAAATAAACATGGGTAAAAGTAATATAACGGATAATTGCACCAAGCATTTACTTTGTCTGTAAATTCTAAATTTATTGTACATTTTTAATTAAAAAAAATACTGTATTCACATCCAAGGTCTAAACACTAAAATCATCACCATCCAACCCAAAATTAAATCGACTCCCCAAACTCAACTCGTCGCTTCACCACCATGTGCCACCAATGATGTCGCACATCTACCACCATTGCTCCGCATGTTGCCAACTCTAATGAAGTTATTCATCGGATGCAAAGTTCCATACTACTAGATATTCCATCATTGCTAGTCGAAGACCCTTGCATATTCTAGATCCATCACCATCTACATTGTCGAGTTCTATTTCTCCCCGCACCACAACCTCTTTTGGTTGGAAAACTTCACCTATGGCACCGCCACAAGTTGCATCTATTTGGATAGTGATAACAATGTTGGTTAATGGTTCTGTTCATTTTTTGGGTCCTCGCAGGTATACTTTTTTTTGTTGTGGTGATTGTCGGTGTTGGAGATGAAATTTTTCAGATTTGCACTCGTATTGAATGTGGTGGTGACGTTGGTGTAGACAGGAAATGCATCAACGGACTTATTGGACATAAATCATTATTAAAAATGACATGCAATAATTAACGAAAGTTTGTGTTAAGAACGCGATTGAAAAAAGTTGGAGACATAAGTAGTATTATAAGAAAAGTTACCTACCCAATTTGTGTAAATTTCCCAAATATATTTACCGCAAACTACCGGCCCATTCGCCACAAAGCCCAAACAAATTACTTGGGTCAATCATAAGCCTTTTTGCTACACACTTAACGTTAGGAAAAGTTTCACAGTCCACCTAAAAATTAAAGTATTTCCTATATTATTGTCCAATTATTTTATTTTCATAACAATAATTTTTCTTTTTTTCATAACAAAACATGTTATATTTTTTTATAACAATTATAAATTTATAAAAATGTATTACAAAGATTATAACGCACGTAACAAGATTTGTTATATACATTCTATCGTCGTCGTCACATCCTCTATTGCTACTTATAACAAGTATTGACTTAAATATTAATATAATAGCAATTCTTGCATGTATTGATTTAATTTTTTGTCTATAGGCAATAGAACATATCAGTCCCTAGTAGAAAAATGTTATGCTTCACCATAAATGAATTTAATTTTTTTTTTTAATATCTGAAAACGTCCGTAACATGGTTTAATTGAATAAAAAAATCGTTTAAAAAAGTTCAGAATTGTCATAGATTTATCGCATTTCTTCAAAGAAATTAAAAAATAAAAATTACTTCTTTTAAGTTTTTGACCACCGATCTAATCTTTACCTATTATCTCTTTATTTTTTAAACTAAAATTTTAAAAAAAAAAACACTCATCGGTATTTAAGGGTTGAGATTCCAGCAGCCACTCCACGCTACTAGCAGACAAAATAAAAAAGCAAATAAAAGAAAAGTGGACTTTAATAATAAAGTAATAAAATGTGTGGTTTCTAAAGTTTCGTGCCACTCATGTGCCACGTGTAAAGCATACAAACAAACTTTCAGAATATTCCTATTTCTGGTTCTGTAATGCTAAATGTCCATAGTTGTTTGATTGACATTATTTTTTATATTGACTCTATTTTTTGAAATTCGTGGACGAGAAAATTGTTCAATCGTATTTTATCACGTAGTACAATGTAAAAAATAATGTACTTATTGCATGAATGAGGTTCAGATTATATAAGAGTAATGCTATTTAACATCAGTTTATGTGACAATTAGATGTCACTAAATGATATGTTCTTTTAAATGTAAAGTCAAACATTCATTTAACTACACATATCAATCATCTAAATTGGTACTCTAATACTACTGATGCTAGACATCATTATTGATTATATAATGAATCCATTATAATTGAGATGCATCACTTTTCAAGTGATTATGGGTTTTCAAACTTTGATAGTAAGGTTATATATCCTTAACCTTTTTAAATTAATGAATTTAGGTTTCATGATACTTAAACCATGTTAAAATTTCAATACAACTCATAGTTAGCGGATAAAATTATCAAATCACTCAACATTTTGTTAAATTCAATTGATGGGCCGCATGGAATTTCAACATTTATATAGATAAATTCACATATTCTTATAGATTCGGCTCCAAAATCGTACATTTACAACTGAGGACCCACAACCACATTATGCGAAATATTAGGATATTGCCACTAGTAAATAAACTCGAGAGTTGTTTTGACAAAAAAAAAAAGGTAATAGTACAATTTTATCAAACACAAATTAAACATGTATGTGGAAAAATCTATATTCATTGCCACCTCAATGAGCGTGCAAGTAATTTTGTTGATATAAAATGTTAATTAAAAAAGTAACTTTAAAGTAATTTGAGTAATAACCGAACATACACTTAAAAACAAGTAAAATAAAAACCCTTAAATTACAGAGACTGCAGAAGAGAATTAGGGAAGGGACCATAAAAAATTATTTGGGTCCAGCAATACCTCACTGCTCACTGCAAAAGCCATGCAAAAGCCAAGTTCTGCTTTAATTTTGTGCTATAAAATGAACTATTCACAGTACTCGGTGTAGTTTGCTTCAGTCAGAGTGAGGAAATAAAAGCGACGATGGAGCTGATGAAGCGCATTTGTCCGGATTCTCCATATGTACGCAAATTTTAAGCTCTGTTCTCTTTTAATTGTTGGGAATGTAATGAATTTAATTGTTAACTCATAAAATTTCTTGTTGGAAGCTATATAATCTTTTGAATTAGATAAAAAAACTTTTTGATCGTACTAAACGTAAACTTCTTGCACTTTCTGGTTGAATAAACCATGAAAAATATGAACCGTTTTTGCATTATATTTGGGGAACTTTAAATTCGGGAAAGCCAATGGGTTCCTGAAGAAATGTGGAATTAGAAAAGCAACTCTAATTTTGAATAGAATCGTTCATATATATACATGATAGCGCGTAGACTCGTGCAAATTTACATTTTAGCATGCCTGGTGGGAAAATAAGGTATTTCTAGTTCTTGTTATAACAAGTTGTTTCAGATATTTGGTTTCTTGATTTTGTGGTGATTCTAAGTAAAGATCTTGATTTTACTTGTCTGTGATCAGGTGTGGAATCAAGAGGGAGTTTCAGAGTGTTTCGACAATTTATATCCTTTGATTCGATTGCTTGATTTCATATCACTGTTCAACAGTAATTTCATGTATGGTAGGGAGAGGATTGGATAGCGCTTGACACCATTAATGAATGAAAATAAGCTAATATATTTTGTTTATTATATTGTTCAATGCTACGCACCAAACATGCAATATTGGTATTATTTCTGGAGTTCCGTTTCTTTCCCTTTACATGTATTCACAGTGCTTGGTCTCGGTGTGAACATAGTGACTATGGTTATGATTGCTGTACTCGGAATCACTACAAGGCACCAGAAAGAACCTAGGAGGGTATGCCACTAAACTTGATTGTTTTCAAGAAATAAAGCAACGAGGTCACAAAAGTTGACTGTTATAATTTAACCTTTGTCATTGTTTGATTTAATTTGAAATGGAACTTAACATTTATGTAATAGCTCGGATGGGGTCACAAAATGTTAATACAATGAGCCATTAAATGGAATTGCATCACCATGAGCAATCGTTTTGCTTTTAGATCAAAAGTTCCTTTAGTTACTCAAGAATGCCAATTCCTATGACGACATGATCTCGAATTTCCAGTATTTTGCCTACAAACATTGATAGTTAGCAGTTTAAGGGTCAACCATGCTTACGGGGGTTGATTTTGGGCATGTGTGGCTAATCTTAAAGACACTTTAAAAGGAGATTTCTTAATCGGTAATGAACTACAAACTGCAAAAAAAAAAAATAATAATAATAATAAAAAAAAAAATTCTCCTTCCAAGGAGCTTTGAAGCTTAGCCAAACATGCTATTAACTTGAATATATACCATAATTATTATGCTTTTTCATTGTTAGTTTTCTTCTAATTTTTGACACTGGACTATGGAACCAGGTTCCTGTTTACTTTGTACATGTATAACTTCAAGTTTTTGCTCTTACCTCTCTATCACATTGTTCTCAGTATGTCAACTAAAATTATACAGATACACCTTTCAGCAAAGATTTTATTTTATCTTCTACCTGCTCTTGGATTATGCGTCGCATTCTTTGACGTGGCTGTGCTTATAAGGAGAAGACTAAATGCATACCACATTGCATATCACGAATGGTTATTTAGTTTCTCTCAGTTCTCATTCTGGGTAAGTCTAAATTTTCCCAAAGTAATTGAAATGAGCAAGTTGAAGCTTTCTTCTTCTAAATGGAAATAAACTTTTGTTTTCTTGCTGTTACCAATTTCAGGCTATAGTTATACTTGTAGCAAAGTCCGAAAATCGGTTGGTTGTCTTGTGCAATCGCGTCCTGTGTTTTTGGTGGATTGCAAAATTGTTTCTGCTGATCCCTCGACTGCAAATAGTTTTTTCTTCACCAGGGGTAACTCTTGGCATATACTTTATGTAAACTTTTCCCTTATATTTTGGATCATGGAACAAATTTTGACCTCATCAATTTTATTATGAAATTGCAGTGCGTCGTGCTTAATCACGGAGCAATATCTTTTGATCTATTTGTTAGTTTATGTCTCATGAACATATTGTTGCCTTCATGCATGGTTTATCGGGAATAAGGCTTCATTTTTGTTATTATTTAGAACTTTTTCTTTTAAACCTTCTGCTTTTACACTGGCCTTGTTTTATTCCACTGAAACAACTTTTACGATTTAATTAACTCAAAATAGAAGTGTCTGAGTTTCATATTATCTACTTACAGGTTTTAAGATGGCTAAAGGAGAGCTGCGTGGCTATTACTGACATACTTTTTGGAATTTTGATAAACATAATCAGAATAAAGTGGGCAGCTCATGGAAGCAGGTAGATGCGATCTTATAAAATTATGCCATATAGAATCCTGGAGGCACGATAAACTGTTCATAGATTTTTTACATTTTACATTTGTACTTTAACCCTAAATAAATCAGATTACAACAGAAGTTTAATACTGATATGAAATATCTAAATGAGATATTAGAGCAAGCAGTAGTGAGAGCTTAGAAAACCTTAAGTCAATTCTGGATTCTATAGTGTTAGCGAAATCTCAAACTTATGCCATTATGGATTAGATGAGATATAATGCCAGATGGATTCCTAATCCAGTGTAGAAGGAAAGAAACTTTGGACAAAAAAGCTAAGTATGTACCATTAGATAAATTATGTGTCACTCTTTCACAATTTGAAATTCTTCATGAGAAATAAATTGAAAATAAGCTTATAGTTTCTGAGCTTTAAAATTCCAGACACAATTAGTGAACTGGATAATTATCAGTTCATTTTCTGGAGTTTGGAATGAAGAATTTATTAGGCATTTGTCATCTTCCTTTTCTACATTTTTCGTGTTACTTTTTGAAGTTAGAAAAGTTGAAGATTATTACATGTCAATTTTCTTCATTGCCGATGCATTTTGTATCCCATAGGATTATATCCCATCTATGCATATTATGTGCTCTTACCTAGGTGAAATCAACATGAAAGTTGGTCCTTTTATTATTCTTGTTGTGATGATATACTCAATCAATTATGGTAATTACAGTTACTTTTTGAATTGTAGTTCAATGGAGGAGTCACTTCTCCCCTGCAAGATGGAAGTTAAAGAAGATTGTTTGACAGATCTGGTAGGTAGTTCACATCATTCTGCTTCTTATATTTAGCATCCCAATTTAACCTTTAGTTTCACAAATAAAAGAGTTGACTATGACCAATTTTAATTATTTCTACACATCTTAAACCTCTAAAAATACATTTTCCTCAGTTATATTCTGCTTTGTCATTCGGTTCCACGTTTACATGTTTCTATGTTATTCGTGAAGGGAATTGTTGGCAATGTTTGGCATATCGTGACATTTAAATCCATTGATCCCGTGATGCAACGGGGTATGAAAAAGCAGCTTGACTTTGAAGATTTGCTTCAGCTACCCTCAGATATGGATCCCTCATCCTGCCATAACATTCTACTAAGCTGTTGGAATGCACAACGAACAAATACCGCTGCCCATCCTTCTTTATTCAAGGCAATATTTTCAGCTTATGGATGGCCATATTTCTGCCTCGGTCTGTTGAAGGTATGGTATTGGTATGTTGCTTTCATTTGGAGTTTCTCGAAAGTAATAGAAAAGGAAAATACAAAACAAGTGACTCCTGCAAGATTTTTACCAAGAAAGGAAATATTACTGATGGATCAAATGAACTATTAGGTTTTTGAACTTATTGTCTAGTCATGAATCCCACGATGGGAAATAAAATATATTATTCTTTACCTACTTACTGTTGCATATGATTGAATCGAATAATTATTTTACCCATTGAAGTAAAATTTCATTTGAGGAAGATAATACTCCCTCCGTTCCAATTATATAGGCTTGTTTCGTTTTTCACACGGATTAAAAAAGATTCTTTAATGTCTTTGGAAAATTAATTTTTGCCAAGATCTTTCCTAGTTTTCCCCTATTTAATTTTCAATATGTAAAACTAAACTATTGTTGGAATTAATAAAGAATTTGAATAATGTAATTTGATGAGAATCATTGGGAACCATAGCTTGAATTTTTTGAAACAACTAAAACAAAAACCAGCACCCAATGCCAGAACTTAAAAATTCATCAGCTAGCTACGAAAACCAGAATTTAAACTTTTTGATCAAAACAAATTTCCATTCCGCCAATTTCATATTGAAAACGCCAACTTTGATTTCAATTTTTTTGATTGCACATTATAAATAGAGATACAGAGATATATTTAAGCACAATTAAAAACATGAATAGTACATCAAAAACTTTTTCCATTGATGTGAATTTGTTGCCTCAAAACATGCCTACACCAAATGATAACTATTCCCACGTTCCACAGAATTTTCAGCTTGATTTGAATTAATTTCCTGAACATGTCGACTCTCTATGCACTACTGACACAGTGGCTAACAATATGCATCATCCAAAGAAGAAAAAAAAATTATCCAGTGATATAAGAAGAGCAGTTTTTTAGATGCTAATCCATGAACGACAAGACGAAAAGTTAGCAAAAGGTGTCATTTCGAAAGTTGCCAACTCGTTTTCTATATCTACTAGATCAGTTTCTAGAATTTGGCGTGACGTAAAATATTTTAGTGCTACAAATGGTGATGTGCCAGATTTGTCTTCTAGGCTATTGAATAGGAGATGTCGAAAGAGAGTCGAAATACATTTCGAACAAATGAAGATATCCCTTTCTGTTGTCGAATAAATATAAGATCTTTATCGAACGCTTTAGATATGTCGAAATCAACCATACATAGGAGAGTCAAAGAAGGACATATTCGGCCACATTCAAATTCAGTGAAACCATATTTATCGGACGAGAACAAGAAAACACGGTTGGAATTTTGCCTATCAATGGTAGATGAAAGTACCCTCGCATCTACACCTACTTTTGTTAACATGCATAATCAAATTCATATTGATGAAAAGTGGATTTATATGTCCAAGACATTGCAAAAGTATTATCTCCATCCGGATGAAACGGAGCCCTTTCGCACATGTAAAGTAAAAGGTTTATTACAAAGATAATGTTTTTAGCTGACGTTGCTCATCCACGAGTTGATGCGACTACAAATGAAGAATTCAATGGCAAAATTGGAATATGGCCGTTCGTGTCTAAGGAACGTGCCAAGCAGAATAGTAAGAATCGTATAGCCGAGACTTTGGAGTCGAAGGCTATTGTGTCGGTAACTAAAGATATGATCCGTTCATGTGTGATTGAAAATTTGCTGCCTGCAATCAAACAGAAATGGCCATGTTCAAGTTCTAGGACCATCTTCATTCCACAAGACAATGCAAAGCCACATTTGGATGTTAATAATATCAATTTCGTAGAAGCAGAGAAAGGATGGATTCGATATTCGTTTATGTTGTCAACCTGCGAACAGTCCCGATATGAATGTCTTAGACCTTGCTTTTTTTAGAGCCATTGATTCAATTCAACATCAAGAGGCTCCAACTACAATTGAGGACTTCATTTTAGCAGTGGAGAATGCTTTTCAGACATTTCCTAGTGAAGAGTTGAACAATGTGTTTCTGACACTGCAATCATGCATGATTGAGGTGATGAAAAATTTGGGGGGTAACAATTACAGGATTCCACATATGAACAAATAAAAATGGATGAGAAATGGGCAACTACCGAATTGTATTCAGTTTGAGCCTGAAGTTGTAATAATGGCAGAGCCAGCTCTTACTTCAACCGAGTAACTTCAATCGGGTAACTTTGCCTATATCCTAGAGTTTCTAACACATCGATACATGTTCAGAACTTATTTCAAGGCTTGACTTGAGATTTTTGAACGATCTCATTTGGTTGTGTTATTTGTTTTCCATTGATCAGACTCCAATGAAGGGGAGCATTATTTTTCTTACTCTAGACTATGTCGTCCACACCATCCTTGTGTAAAAAACGTAGCTATAAATTGAAACTCAACACCAGAAGGAAATGTACCTTAAAAAAAAATGCCTAGTAAACATCTATTATGCATGAGCCTTGTAGAATTTGGATGTACTATTTCTTGATATCAGCATTGACTTTATCAACAAGAGCATGAATTTGGTCCTCGTAGATTTTTGGTAGATATATTTTGATCATCCGAGAAACAACACGTTGATACTCTTGAGAAGCGGAAACATAACCATTTTTAGTTGGCGGAGCATTCAAATCAAGCAATGGCCTCACTTCTTTTTTCGAGTTCAGATTACTTCGTAAAATTGATGTACAGGTATCTTCAATGGAAAGTGGATGATTTTTAGAGTTCATACTCATGATTTGGACAATTACTCGCATATGCAGAGAACTTAAGCAGCAGTGTGTATGACCGTGTTTTAATGGAATTATTTATCAGATGCTAGCTAGTGTGAAGACAGAAGTGATTTTTATTTATGGCAGAAGACAGAGAAATGAGAAGACCCATAAGAAGTTCAATAATCACGAAAAGAAGAATAAAAAGTAATGAAAGTTGTTCCATATTTCCAAGAAGTGGTAAATGTATGTATTTGGATGATTTCAAGAAGTTGGTATATTAAATAGGGAAAATTTAATAAGAGTATATTGGTAAATGAACACAACAAAAAAATATTCTACATTAGGAAACATGCCTATATATTCGGGACGAGAAAAAGGAAACTCAACCTATATAATTGGGACGGAGAGAATAGTTCATAATTGCCAGATGTGGCAACTCCTTTTACTTTTCTATATTAACTATTGTTTCAGTGTAGAAATTGATATGAAGTTTATAGTTTCTAATGTGATGTAAAGATTGAAGCTTGATATGTATTTTGACGAGTGCTTATCTGTTCTCTGGTTTGTTTTGTATGATTTAGTTTACATTTCTTTAATCTGCCTTATTGAGACTAAGTCATTTTCTATTTTACTTGTAGCCACATATTACAGCTCTTTAGAGTTAAGAGTCTCTGTCTAGTTAAATTCAGTGGATTTTGATCTTTAACTCCTTATAGTGTGCATATTATTTGTAACTTTGTACTTCATTAGTTAAATGCTTTTATGCAGGTTCTCAATGACTGCCTTGGTTTTGCTGGACCGATACTTCTCAATAAGCTAATTCATTTTCTTCAGCAAGGTTTACACTCTCCGTTACTTGTAAAATTCTGAGAAGAGAAAACTGTAATAATTGAAGAATGATGATATTGAGTTGTCTTGATAAGTGGCTTTGACTAAATTTTTACTTTTGTATCATATTCGGGAAAAGTACGATCCAATGTGAAAAAAAAAATGATTACAATCCATTTTCATTTACATGAATATTGTATCAACATTGAAATCAAGGCATATAGTTTCTTAATGAGGATAAGTAGTCTAGCTCATTACAATGTAGCGTACACCAACTTTGGAATTTGGTGCTTCATGCTTGACGTGATTCTGAAAATGTGTGATCTCGGAGAACAAAGATCCAGATATATTATATCAATTAATAGTTATGGCAGTTATTTTAATTTATTGGATATCAATGCTTGTTTTTTATTGGTAATTTTGGATCTCTCAACTCCTTAAGGGCCTATGTATGAATGGCTACTCCAGCATTTGTAATGCTATTTGAGGAATTGATGTACAAATGATTGATTTCCTAAGTTCAGTCGTAGTTTAGACTAAATTCTCTTCTCCTTATCTGTGTGTCCTATGTCAGATAACCTCAGATATGATAGCAATTATTATCATCTGCTGATCAATGCAAATAATTGATTTTCATTTTCAATTATATCAACTACAAGTCTAAACCCACTTGCCTCATGTAAAGTCACCTCTTACCGAGTTTTGGCTCATTTGGCATTGAACTACTGCTAAAAAGCAGTG
Organism: Fraxinus cuspidata; assembly: GCA_903798385.1. Lineage (NCBI taxonomy): Eukaryota > Viridiplantae > Streptophyta > Magnoliopsida > Lamiales > Oleaceae > Fraxinus > Fraxinus cuspidata. Next base: position 44,506 of record CAIGRP010039658.1, read on the forward strand.
GAAATGCTCAGATAGCTAAAATTATTGATCTGCTTAAGTTTTCATTAACAGGTTCCAGAGAAGCCAATGGCTACTTTCTAGCAATATCCTTGGGCTTGATATCTGTTTTGAAGTAATTTTTCTTCCCTAAACTTTCGATTCTATATTTTCAGTCATTTCTATTTACTTCTCACTTAGAAAGTGCTCCTGGTGTAATTTTTTTAAAAACTTGGTACTATCAGTTAAAGAAAGAAGCTTACTTTGTTTTTTTTCAGACATTAAAAGATGAAAATTTCATATTTGGCTATCCTTAAAATATTTACTTATAAGTAAATAAGTAAGTTTTAAAATAAATAAACATTTTGTTAGTCAAAGTTGGAAATAAATAAGTTACTTATTTTGAAACTAATCATACTTTATTGTGAATATAAGTAAAGTTTCACTTATTAAAACGTAGTAACCTATTCAAACATGTTTATATATAATTATAATGGAAATATATTTTAGAGGATGTTGGAGGAAGTGGATTATGGCGGTTCTTTTTAAGTCTGTTTGGCGTCATAATGAATAGAAAGCCTAAATTATGGTTTCGAACACCTAGAGGGCTTAAAAAATGCCATTCACTATTTGCTTTTGTTTTTGCGGGAGGAATGTGGAATTCTTAAGGGGTGCAAATAGGAAGTCCTGTACTTACATTCCATTCTGTTGTATGTAACCAAATTAATGCTAGTCAAGTGCCACTATCCATGTTCTTATAGTGAATCAATTCTCATCTTTGTTTCATAGAAATGTTTTAATATTGGTGTTCAATTAATTCTGCAGATCTTTCCTAGACACACAATATACTCTTCATCTTTCAAAACTTAGGCTCAAGTTGAGATCCAGTATCTTGACTGTCATCTATCGTAAGGTAAATCTTATCTCTATTGCATATTCTCAAAGAGAAGTTCATGACACGTGGACTTCTGTGTGACAGATTGCTTATAAGTCTTGTAGGTAATGCATGGTTTGTTCAGTATTTGCAATACAGTATCACAAAGAAAGGCTCTTGGGAGCAGTTCAAAAAGTCGAGCATTGATTTTTTAGGACTTCTTCACATATTTAAAATTAAAATTGTAGTATCCCTTTGTTTTTTTTTGTCGCTATTCTTCTTTTCAAACCATATGACTGCCAGTATATATTCTTTCAGTGTCTTTGCGTTAGCTTAGCGGAGAGATCAACATTTTCAGAAGGAGAAATTCAAACATTCATGTCCGTTGATGCTGATCGAATTGTAAACCTCTGCAATAGCGTTCACGATATGTGGAGGTTAAATGTCTACACTTTTAACCCATTTCGATTGTAGTCATATAGTAGCCTATCTCTCACTAAATATTTCTGAAACTAACATTTTCTAAATATGTCCGATATCTTCTTTCTGAAGGTGCTAATGCATGGAACAATGCTTATCATAAACTCTTACCCTGAATCAGTGCCGTTAGCAAAGAAATATCATATATTCCTATTTTTGTGCAGCAGTAACTTTTTATTATTAATTATTGACTCTTGATTATTGTGTAACTGCCTCAGCTTGCCATTGCAAATAGGAATTGCTCTGTATTTACTCTATCAACAAGTCAAGTTTGCCTTTTTATCTGGGGTAGCAATAATTATTTTGCTAATACCAGGTAAGCTGACCAACTTTTAAATTCTTTTAAGTTCTATTTGGACACAGATGATTTTTCAGTTATATCCTGCCTACACGAGAATATCAAAATATATTTTTCTGTTCTCTATTCATCAAGTAAACATTATAAAAGCATGTTTCTAACATATATATGCATATAAAAAGTTGAATATGAATGCCAAGTATAATTGAAAAATATTGTTTATTTCCGTCATAAATTTCCTTTTACCACTCGTTTGTTTTGTTTCCTTTATACTAATATAGAACAATATTGAATTAACCCATTGATTCTGGAGGGCTAATTTTTTCCCAGTTAGGTAATAATTTTATTTCAATAGTGCTTATATACTCAGTCAAGACCAGCATTAACAAAATAAATTGTAGCAAAATCCTCACAATGCCCAAAAAGTTGTATACATGTCCTAAGCATAAATATTAAGCCCCTATTTGACAACCATACTTTTTAAAAATAGAATTTTGAATAGTGATCTTAGGAGAATATGAGGTTAAAAAGTAGGGAAAATTTTTGAGCTTACGTACAGAATATTTTATCGCGTGAATGTGTAATTGAAAATGAGTTTGTAGAAAAAAGAGTTCGAAAAGTATGGTTGTCAAACAGGGGCTAATTGAAAGGTTCTATTTTTTCTGCCATTGCAGGCTAATTTCTGAATTTAAGATATTTTCAAACTGCAGGCTGGTTTTTGAGCTCCTGATGTTGTTATCATCATATATATCTTATATATCCGAATATTGATGCACCGATTTCAATATTGGGTTGAGTTACGTTTGGAATACTAATTCCTATGGATATTAATAATTCTATTCACAGTGAACAAATGGATCGCTAATAGGATTGCAAATGCAACCAAAAATATGATGGAGCAAAAGGATGAAAGGTACATAAAAATTTTCCTGAACTAACTTTTTAAGCATATAACTTTGCAGGACGAATTTATCCTCCTTAGTGATGTTGAATTTTGATATTCTAGTACACTGTCCTTGCTGCCTTAATAATTTCTAATAAGAGATCTAACTAAACTATCAAAACTGTTTGATCTCTCCCTCTCTCTCTCTCTCTCTCTCTCTCCCCCTCCCTCTCCGTGTCAAAAAGAAAACAGAAAGTCAAAACCTACTCCTAACTTGTAGAAAGAGGAGCAAAATAAGTGTTGGCCATGAGTCAAGTTTAGAACTAGAAGGCATCGTATAGTAAGATACAAGAATTTCACACTATATGAAGTAGTAAAACATTGTACTTCTTGTCAAATATACATCTAAATGGGTTTGGCAGTAGACCTGTTATACTTCTTTTGAGTTACCACGTATCTCCTAATTTTCTATTTTGCAATGCTACAGGTGTGCATACCACTTGTATAGTCTTGAATGTCATACATCTTAATTTATATGTCATTTGGCAGGATTAGGAAAACAGGAGAACTTTTAACATATATCCGCACTTTAAAAATGTATGGCTGGGAGCTTCTTTTCGCTAAATGGTTGATGAAGACAAGATCCTCCGAAGTCACATATTTATCTGTGAGAAAATTGTATTTTACTTTATCATTCAAGCTGCACATGAACTGAAAACCAGGATCTTAGGTACCATGGCATGAAACTAACAGATTTCCTCTTTTACTCTTAGACTAGGAAGTATTTGGATGCCTGGTGTGTTTTCTTTTGGGCAACAACACCCACTCTTTTCTCTCTGTTTACATTTGGACTCTATACAATGTTGGGTCATCAGCTTGATGCAGCAACGGTATATCAGTAGCTTTAGCCTTTTTTTCTAAGGAAAATTTATATTGTAAACATTCTTCTTTCACAAGTTGTATATCAATAATATTTTACTGTCTTCACTTATATTTCGACATTGATATTCAGGTTTTCACTTGCCTTGCTCTATTCAACAATTTAATCTCCCCTCTAAACTCATTCCCATGGGTCATTAATGGTTTGATTGATGTAAGTTTTCATTATCCTTAATTTTAAGATTTTGTGCTTTGGAATGTGAAGATTACTATATTAGCTCTATAATTGCTTCCAGGCCGCCATATCAACTAGACGGTTAAGCAAGTACCTCTTCTGTTATGAAATTGAAACTGGACCCAGTCTCTCATTCCTGTCACATTCGGATGAAAAGTTGGATTATGAAGATACTACTGTTGTTCTTCGTGATGCATCTTGTACATGGTCAAGCAGTAACGAGGAGGAGTTTGATCTGGTCTTGAAACACATAAATCTTTGTGTTCCTCAGGGCTTTCTGGTTGCGGTAATTGGAGAGGTGGATTTCTTTAGAGTTCTACTATTTTGTTGAGTTCTTACTTTTATATGCATTATACATTTGTACTTCATTGTTGGATTCGGAAAGTATCTTCAGTGGTGTTGTATGAACTTTCTTATGTTTATCATCTCATATTTGCTCATTTCACGGATTTAAGTTGAACTTCGATTTGATATTAATGCTGTAAACTAAATCTCGGAAACTGATGGATATTATTGAACTCACAAAAATTTCCTACGTTTATGTGTATTGAACTTTACAGTTAGATTGATTTCCCACTTTTCCTTTGATGTAAACTTATCCTTTAAAATCTAGCACCATCATAACCAGTATTGTACATTTCTGCGTATTACAGGTTGGATCGGGTAAATCGTCTCTCTTAAACTTGATTCTCCGGGAAATGAGACTCGTCAATGGATCAGTTTTCTCAAGTGGAACCACAGCATATGTTCCACAGGTTAATTAACTTTAACTAGTAGCAGCTTCGTGCATGCTTTTGAAACAACTTTTTACACTTCCTACTTCTGCTTTAGGTCCCTTGGATTCTGTCGGGAACTATACGTGACAATATTTTGTTTGGCAAGGACTATGATCACAAAAGGTATTAATTATGAAACGTTGTTGAAGGCAAAAGCTAGAGGCACTTATTGGGGTTAATTTGAGCAAGGAATATGTTCATACCCACCAATTTCTTGAGTGTTCTGTGTTAAAATGTTCTCAATATATATATTCTCTTATCTGAGCAGATACTCAGAAATATTAAAGGCATGCGCTCTGGATCTTGATATTTCCCTAATGATGGGAGGCGACATGGCTTGTATTGGAGAGAAAGGAGTCAATTTATCTGGAGGACAGAGAGCTCGTCTTGCGCTTGGCAGGTGATATTTTCTCTTGTTTTTCTCCGAGAGCAGAATGTTTAAATTGCAGAGCACATTATGATCTTCTCAAAATTCCTTTTTTTTTCTTTTGGTTATGGGAATGAGTAGAGCTATCTACCAGGGCTCAAACATATACTTGCTTGATGATGTTCTAAGTGCCGTTGATGCACATGTTGCTTGCTCAATTCTACAAAATGCTATTCTTGGTACTCTTTTAAACCAGAAGACACGCATTCTCTGCACGCATAACATTCAGGTCCAACATATTCTCCCTCTCCTTTTCATCATTAAACTAACAATACCTACTGACAAATTCAGTACCTATTTTGGAAATGAAGAAGCGACATGAGACGTTTTAGCAACTGATGTTAAATTCGTTTCAGTGGATGACTCTATATTTTGCAATTGACAATGATTTTTATGATACATAGTATAGATCAGCACTTGTATAGAATTCATTTTAAAGAGTATGTCCTTTTCTAGCAGGCAATATCTTTGTCTGATATGGTGGTTGTGATGGATAAAGGACGTATGAAGTGCATAGGAAGTCCATCTGACCCTTCTGTTGCTTCCTACATATCGTTTTTATCAGTAAATGACTTTAACACATTTTCTGAGGAAGGCAAGAAAGAAAAAATATCAAATGTTTTTAAAGAAACCCTAGAGAAAGACCTAGATGATGATTGTGTAAGCTCTTCCACCCAAGCCCAAGACATCATTGAGGTTGAGACAAGAAAAGACGGTAGAGTCGAACCAACTGTGTACAAGTGAGAGTTTATTTGTTGATTCAATTTGAAGGCACAAGTCCACAAACTTTTTTCATTTGACCATTTGCTAATATGTTATCTACAGAAATTATGCTGCATTTTCTGGTTGGTTCATTACAATTCTGACATGTCTCTCCGCAATTCTAATGCAAGCATCTCGTAATGGAAATGATCTGTGGCTATCATTCTGGGTTGATACAACCGGAAGCAACCAAAAAAAGTACTCAACTACCTTTTATCTGGTAAGTGGTTATATCCTTGAAATGCATTGGGGCCTCATCGAAGTTTGTCTAACCAGAACTAAGATGAAATGAATTATATGTTCATGGGGAGTGCAATATTAAAATTTCTTGTTATATAGACAAGAAGTATGCATCGTGATTTAATTTTTTTCTTGTATTAGTCTCCTCACCCACGATTCTTCTTGGTTTATGTACTTAAAGCACATAATATGGTGGAACTGCAGCATATTTTTTAATTGTTTCGGGTAACTTATTACCTGTGGTGCAGGTCATACTCTGCATGTTTTGTTTGGTGAATTCCTCCTTGACTTTCGTGAGGGCATTTGCATTTGCATTTGGTGGTCTACGGGCTGCTGTTCGGGTGCACGATAAATTAGTACAGATTCTTATCAATGCACCTGTTAGTTTCTTTGATCAGACCCCAAGTGGAAGGATACTAAACAGGTAGCATGACATTCCTTCAAATGATTAACAATTTCATTTCACTTTCCCACTTTAGTACTAACTTTATTATATAGATTGTCTTCAGATCTTTATACAATAGATGATTCTCTTCCTTTTATACTCAACATTCTCCTGGCAAATTTTGTTGGCCTCTTGGGAATTGCTGTAGTTTTGTCGTATGTGCAGGTATTGGAAATCATACAGCCTTTATGTTTTCCTCTTGTTCATTTCAGAATTTAATTCTTTCTCTGTACTTGTGTGGAGTTTTGTCCCTAAGACTCTGCTCACATGTGCAGGTCGTGTTTATGCTGCTTTTATTGCCTTTTTGGTATATATACAGAAAATTGCAGGTTTGTAATATATCTTTTCTGTAAGGTTGCAGAGCCAAGATTTAACATTTAGCTCAACATAATTTATCTCCTAGAGTTTTGATGCTAAAGCTCTTTTGAGACAGTTAAATTGAGAGCGAAATTTTTGTTATTTAACTAAAAGTGTTGAGGCATACGGTACATTGAACTTAAACACTCAGTCGAAAGAAAACCAGATCATGCCTACAATTCTTTTCTTTTTTTCCTGGAAGATAGACAAATAGAGATATATTTCTAGTTGTTACCGTAATAATTATGCAATATTATAATATTATAAAATATCAAACACCAGCACTAATAAACATAAGATTTTCGTAGTTTTACTACAGATCAACGTCTCGGGAATTGCGAAGACTGGACAGTGTTTCTCGTTCACCTATTTATGCATCATTTACTGAGACATTAAATGGTTCACCAACTATTAGAGCTTTCAAGTCTCTGGTAAAGTTCTTCTCTGTTACCGCATCAACATGACGCTTTATTTAAAATTACTCCTGGTGGTGTGCTTTTAGTGCTACTTGAATTATGCATTTCTTTCTTCATATTTTGATCAGTCAAGAAAATATATTTAGATGTAAAAGATCTGGTATTCCTAGATAAAAAGAGTTTTTATGGAGCATAATGAGTAGGAGATCCTTAGGGTCTGTCATAAACTGTTAAAATAAAATAAACAGATTAACTAGGTTGGTACCATCGTCATTGTTGATCTGGACCTTGCAAGAATTTATCCACGAACTAAATCTTTCTCTGTTGATCTTTTGTTAATATTAAATCTGTTTCTATAGTTAAAAAACAAACAATTATAATCATAAGGCTCTTGGTTCCTATAACAGGAGTTAAATTTCATTTAAGCTGGAAGTCAATAGGTTTCAGTTCTACTTTCTCATGAACATGCTTACAATGTTTCAAAATGACAATTAGTTGTGCTTGTGGGCAGGACCACTTCTTCTCTAGGTTCTCTCAGCATATGCAATTATATCAGCGGACTTCTTACACAGAGATCTTTGCAAGTTTATGGCTTTCCCTTCGTCTTCAGGTATGTCTCCTGATGTTAGCATTTTTGTCTATGCATATAATGCAGAAAGTCTAGATTTGCAACTTTGTTGTGGATGAACTTATCAATTCTTTATGCACTTAAAACTCCAAAATCTTCAGTCAATAGTTACATGTGAATAGTAACAGGTAGACATTTTTAGTTGTTGGCAGCATGTATCGTATCATTTGTTGCTGTGATGGCTATTGTTGGCTCTCATGGACTTCTTCCTGTCAGTTTGGGCACTCCAGGGCTGGTAAATTATTAAGCTTCTTTTACTATTGCTATTTCATCTTTTGTAAGTTGATGTATATATTAGTGTTATGAATCAATTTTAAAGTACTTTAATTATTTTTGAACCACTTTTTCCAACGGTTTTGTCAAACAGAGAACAAACAAACATATTTACTTAAATTATGTCCCAATGTGCTTCCTCATTTGCAGGCCAAGTTCCTTTTTTCAAAAAAAACCCAGACACATGCGCAATTTTCATTAGCCGTGACCTTTCTTGCTCCATGACCTGTTGAACTCATGTGCACAATTATTAAGCTTCTAGATGAGTTGGTTTAACAATTAATTAGATTTCTGAGATGGATCTTTTTTCCCTATAGGTCGGGCTAGCTCTTTCTTATGCTTCCCCGATTGTATCCTCGTTGGGTAGCTTTTTGACTAGCTTCACTGAAACAGAGAAGGAGATGGTTTCCGTCGAGAGGGTTCTTCAGGCAAGTTAGATTAATGTTAAGCTAATAGATATACTTCACCGTTGTTGTTGACGTTCCTGACCTTCTCTTGCTGCACCTTTCACTTCTCAGTACATGGACATTCCTCAAGAAGAACTGATGGGGGAAAATCCATTAGACCCAACTTGGCCATTGCATGGTGAGATCCAGTTTCAGAATGTAACTCTCAGATATATGCCATCTTTGCCCCCAGCACTACGTGATGTGTCTTTCACTGTTGCTGGAGGAACTCAGGTTTGTTACTTTTGACCCCCTGACCTTCTTATTCCTTTACCCAGGAAAATTTTGATACTATTGTGAAATCAAAGAGATAGTAGACACAATGAAAGTTTCTAATCACAGAATTTAAGTTCAGTTCTATATAAATATTGATGAACTATAAAGCTTCAAATAGAAAAATTATATTGACAACTTCCACGCCCAAAATTTGATCTGTCGTCAAAATTTGTTGTAAGCATTCCATTTTTGCACATTTTTCTTATATCAATAGGTGAACTGAGCATGACAAGCATGAGAAATCTTGATACTTATCCGATCATTATCCTCAAACACTAATGCTTGCTCTTCGGATGGATGAACCAAATCTTATTCAATTTTATTGACCTTTTACATTTAATAAATTATTCTGTAACCTAGACAGTGGATCTTTTTTTTATTTTCCTTGTCAAGAGAGTTAAAACTTTTAGCTTCCTTTATTTTCAAGAATGGACATAATAGATACATTAGAGTATCAAGAAAAGTATCACGCCATGTGGTTGGAAACATCCATACAGTGGTTTTTAAAACTCAATTGAGAATTTGGTTAGACTCAGTTTAAAAGTTGTATGGAACTGAATCAGGTTGGAATCGTGGGAAGAACTGGTGCTGGAAAATCAAGCATTCTGAATGCTGTATTCCGTCTCAATCCAATTTGTGGTGGACGTATTATAGTGGATGGTATAAACATTGCTGGAGTTCCTGTCAGAGATCTCCGTTCTCGTATTGCTGTTGTTCCCCAGAGCCCATTTTTGTTTGAAGGATCATTAAGGTAATCGGAAGAGTACAGGAATATTTTTTTTGCTGCCACCGCATGTTGCTGAGATTTAATAGATGACATTAAATATTTGGTTTCCACAATAATTTTCAGGGCAAATTTGGATCCATTCCAGGTAACTAATGATGAAAAGATTTGGAACGCCCTGGAAAAATGCTGCGTTAGGGAAGAAGTAGAAGCTGCTGGAGGACTTGACACTCATGTACAAGAATCTGGAACCTCTTTTTCAGTTGGGCAACGACAACTCCTCTGCCTTGCACGTGCTCTTCTCAAGTCTTCTAAGGTACAAGAATGGAGGGTGAGAGATTATGCTTAAAGAAAGACACGTGCCTGCATAGGTAGGGGATGTAAATGAGGTCGGCCTGGATGGCGAGCCCATGCCAGTCTTGAAATTAATAGATAGTCCATTTCCAAGAAACTTTTTGTTTTTCTCTTGAGCCCACAGAACAGCCCAGGCGGCCCCCCGAGCCATGCTCTGCATTGGACCGGGTTAGGCCGGCCTGGCCTATTTTTACACCTCTATGCATGGGTATGCTCACATGCACATGTACAGAGAAGGGGGGGGGGGTGGTGGTTTGGGGTACTGCCTTATTAACGAGAGGCTGACAGTTATACAAATGTAAACTTTCAGGTACTCTTCTTGGATGAGTGCACTGCCAATGTAGACTCTCAAACAGCTTCTAAACTACAGAAAGTAATATTTACAGAATGCAGAAGCACGACTGTTCTCACAATTGCTCATCGCATTTCCACAGTTCTGATCATGGACGATATTCTTATTTTGGATCAAGGGACACTGGTAAGATTGTTCAGTTTCTTAGATATTACATCTCCATTCTAGCAAAATTCATTTTAGATCATTATTCAGTCCTTGCGGGTGGAAGGAACGGGCTTTAGTTCACTAAACATGCAAATATTATTTAAGGGAAAAAACAGCACAAGTGACCAGGCTAGTGTTTCAACTTCCAAACCTGAATATCTCTAAGACAAATTCTATAAAGCACTGTAGTTTATTCTTATATATTAATGGAAAGAGTTCTTTTTCTAATTGAACACCTTATGAAAAGTGTGAAAAATTAACCAATGGAAAAGTATTTTGGTGACTGATGCCTGTAATATAAGAATACTTATAAACTTAATGATTCTCATAGCATGATTGATATGGTGGATTGGACAATAATGAACTTTGTTAAATAAGAAAAAAATGGTTTGAAAAATGTTTTCTATTAGTACGTTCTAATAGTGCATCTTGAACATGCACTTGCTATATACGAGTACTCTCATTATTTGATTGTGGTATACAAGTTCGTGGTTTGATTAATTATTCAATCATGAAGTACTTAACGTAATTTGAAGTTCTTTTCTGTCTCTCCTTTGTAGGTTGAACAAGGAAATCCACATATACTTCTGCACAACGAGTACTCCAGATTCTCGAGTTTTGCCAGGGCTTCAACAATGTAATCTTCATGGATTAACAAGATTCTCACTATCCTTGTCTACTATCCTGCTAAACCACGTTCAAGAGTACGGGTTGTCAAAATGAAATAGAGTAGATTTTAGGCAGGAAAACTTTAGCATGCCATATTAGGGGTGGAGTCTCCAAATTCGTGGAGTCTAAGATTGCCATAAGTAAATCCTGTCTCCTTGTTGACCCATGCCTTATTTGACGACGTAAAGGATTTCAAGACTTGGGAGTATGCCAAATTTGATTTGTTTTTCCTTGCTCTTATATATATATACTGTCTAAATTCAATGTTTTTAACCCTCCAATTCCACTAGGATTAAAAATATTCTTGTGTGCGCACATGCGTGAAATAGAATGTCACGGACCACGTAGTAATTGGATGGAATAGCATAAAGTTCTGCTGTGAGATATCCAATATCGATATTCATGCCACGATTGATCCAAGCCAGAGTATTGGGATTTATTTGTTTCTAGTTAAAGAAGAACGATCAAACTTTATATTCAAACCGTTTAGAAAATTCGCACAACATTGTTTACTTTTAGCTCGTTTGATTATGTCGATTGTACAATACTGAACCGTGAAGAAAACAAAAATTGACTTTGAACTTTTCTGTAAGTGTTTTACGTTGTGTACCAAAATACTGTTCCGAGTTTCAGCCGTCATAATATACAACAAAATACTTTGATATTCTACAATTTTTCTGCCTGGCTATTTTGTTGAAGAAACTGTCCTGAAATGGCAGCTGCAAGTGCTGATTTGAAATTGGGATCACGTGTAAAGATGGAAGCCATTTGTTCCACTAGATACTGTTGGGATTGTGTACCCATTATTCGGGTTGAATCAGTAGCTGGCTTTGGTTTTGTGAGATCAAGTGTAATGGTCTGTGCAGACGAGCTTAGAGAGGTCGTCGAGCTAGGGACCGTGCTAAGTGTCACCCCCCGGCTGGAGCCAGAAGCGACCTCGGGTTTCGAGGGGGGATGATGGTTATGCTCTCCTTCATAAGTAGCAACTAGAATAGATTGATCATCTATACTTCTTTGAACCTGCATGAAGATCATGTAACAAACAATAAGAAATCTAAAAAATTGAGAAAATTGATAAATTCAAGAACTCTTGAAAAGGATTAAGCCCCTATTTGGTTTAGATTAAAGTTTGATTTCTCTCAAATCAAAGTTAACAATTAATTTTAATTATACATTTCATTAACTTTTATTAAAATCTACTAAAATTCTGTTATTTATGTATACCAAAAGGGGGCTAAATCTGTTTCGATCTAGTTTCGAATGAAGTTAAAATATGTTCGATTCAATTACGTACCAAACATTAGTTAATTACGTACCTTCTTTTTTACTGGACAGGTTGGGGCAAAAGAGCACTTGAAATAAGCTCTTGGGGAAGGATTGTCCCTGGTAACCTTCTGTCCATACTTCCTCCACTGATATCCATCCTTAACTATCTGTAATTTGTATAAAACAGTTTTCAGTACAGGAAAATAAACAAAGACTTGTTTGAATATTATGAACTACTTTAAAGTAACATACTCAGCTTATGAGTAATGATGCATATAGAGCATGTTCAAGTTCAACACACTGGACTGGACAGTTTCGTCCATGATAACTGATTCTTAATTCCTATTTAATACTGTCCAGTCCAGCATGACAAACGTGCCAATGAGACGTTCCACTTTTGAGAAGTTTCTAAGAAGTGAGATTAACTTATAATTACTTACAAGGCTTGTATCAGATGCTTCTGTTCGTACGCAGGCTCGCGAAATCTTTGTTTTGATTTGTTCTTCCCTTGGTTTCTTGCATGAATCTTCATCACTTGAACTGCTCTCAGAAGGGCCATTGATTCCATCAGTATTGCCATTGTTGTTGCTGCTTTCAGCTTTCCTTTTTCTTGATGCATCATTATTCACTATAGAATTCTTGCTCATGAACATTACTCGGTTTCGTAATTCATTGTAATTCTCACATATGACTGTTAATAGTTCTGTCAGCTTCTTGTTTTCTGCGCTCACCCGCTTTAGTTCCTCAATCAATGCACCTTTCTGAGAAAAAAAGAAGATGAAAATAAGTTAAGAACTCCATTTTTATCATTCTTGATTTGTGCACAGTCTCTCTCTCTCTGGTGGGAGTGTTTATAAGCTAAATTATGATAGAAAATAGAAATAACTCACTTCTTTCACTGTAATATTTCTTCCCAACTCGCTAAAATCGATTAGTGCCTCTTGTTTCTGTAACAAAAACAAGTTCGATAAGCACAAGGAATGTGACAGGGAGAGGTATGACTTAAGGTACTAAAGAAACACGAACAACTAATTATAATAATTCATTCGATAACATATTTGTGAATTGCTGAAAACTAAGTGTATGTTCGGCACATGAGATCGGTTTTACAAAGTTCAAAAAACACCAAACATGTAAGTTCTAAAGCTTCACATACCGGCAACAGTGGCTCCTCCTCGAGAATTTGTAGAGGGTTGCCATTAAGATCCAATAAAGTATTCGTATTCGTCAGACTAACGAATTCCATAGCTTCTGATATATACTGAGATTTTCAAAGCTCCTCAATTTCTTCAGAAAATGCTTTCAAAGTGGTAAAGCACCTGTGATCATCTAATGTTTGAAGCAAAATCCAATGAAGAGAAGATGTAATTATACTAACGAACTTGTGAAGTTGTAGGAAGGTAGGGAGGAAGATGGAGTAGTTGATAAAATGTTCTAATATTGTCATTTATTTATAAGCTGAAATGGAACACAACTTTGGTCGTTTGCAAGAAAAGTAAAATGTAGCTTTGTAGATTAAAAGTTTTCACTTTTAAGTTACTTATTTTGTCAAACAATTTTTTTAAAATTACTTATATTTTATTAATTTTTTTCTAAAAGTATGGTAAGACCGATTAACTTTCAAGAGAAGCAAGTTTTAAGCACAGATAAACATGTTTTCATAAAGTTAATTATTCTTGAAAGTAAGTTAGGACCGATTACATTTAAACATGATTTGAGTGCCATAAGTTGCAATTGAAGGTTAAAAATGTATAAAAATAAAAGTGAGCACAATAGTTTTTTCCTACTTAAGTAGCCGTCTAAGTTTTAAGTACTATGAATTTCACAGAAGATTAAGAGCAACGTTTGACAAGAACTTGCTTTTGTTTTTGTTTTTTGCAGAAGAGTTTTTTGATAAGTTGTTTTAAACATGTTGACACCTGATCTCCGAGATCCAAAAATACAGTTTGGTGCATATGATAAAATCTATACTAATGTGAGTTCGACATATAAGATCAACTCGGATTATTTAGTTCTTCGAGGACGAAGGGAACATAATGATTATGGTTTTCTTACACATTGTACTGATGGTTAATCGGGTTGTGATATATAGAAGATTTTACATCAGCGCCTATTATTTACACCAATGAAATGCATTAGCTTCCTCTCCTAAGTCATTAATTGCTGGGGACCACACATGAGTTTAATTCATAATGATCTGACAAATCGAGCTGTTCAACCAATCAGGACGTGACAAAAGTGTACTCTTTGAGCTCGGTACTTTAGGTAACAAGATGAAAAATAAAGTAGGCATGCAAGGCTTCTTTCTATAAAAAGGGAAAAAGGTAGATAAGGAAGACATTGCAACTTTTTACTACAAAAATACTTCAATTCGTCTCAAAAATCATCTTTTGAGAAAAAGAATCAAAACTTGTAGACACTATCATAAATTTCAAGTTGTTATCAATAAAACCTTTATTTCAATTTTTAAGTTGTCTTGAATTTTGTTCATATAAATTTCAACGTCAACAAAACTGATTCCCATTAAAAGCTCTCTAACTTAGCAAAGGAATTTCAGAAAAATTATTCAAACATTATAAAAAATAATTTTTTAATATTAAAAATAGTTTTTGACTTTTAAAAAATCTGACCTAATTTTTCGTAAATGAAATATATTAAGAAAGAAAAGAAGACTTTGAGAAAACGCGAGGGATGAAATTCTTTGGAGAAGTCAAAGTCAAGCCCACCTTTGGTAGGAAGAAGACGACGACGTACGTACCTTGTATTATGTAGCAAAACTCCTATATATTGACCAATCTTCTCATTTATTTATCCATATTATAATACAATATATTATTGTCAGTGTGACTGGACCAGGACTAGTAATTCAAGTGGTATAGGTTGCGTTTTCGGCACGTCTGTACTTGTGTTTCATGTTATTTAAAATTATATATTTCACCAAATAAAAGAGTTGAAGAAATTGTTGGATTTGAGTGTTGGCACGGATAAACAGGTCATGACTGCGGTTCTTTATTTGTCACGTTTCTTCATTTTTTTTTTGGGCACATTTGATACCTTAGATTGAATATGATTGTCTTACGACAGATCGACGCCAAAAATGGATATTATTGTGTACTAAGTTTGGTCTCGACTCTCAAGGCATATTATGAATATAGTGAACTTCGGATTATGCCAAAGAGAGAAAAGGTATATTAAAAGTAAAATTCAATATAACTTGAGTCATTTTGACTATAAAAAGCACGTCTAGGCGGAAAACATGATGAAAACGCTTCGCTTTGAGTCTAAGCGGAAATTAAGCGGTCAACGACAATGTTGACCTCTTAATGCTAGCCTAGGCGTTCATATGCGTGCCTCTGTCTCAAACCCAAATTTTAAAGGGGCCCCCGCTTAATGCTCGCCTATGCGTTCATATGCGCGCCTCCGCCTCAGGCTCAAATTTTAAGGGGGGGCCAATTTTTTCCTTTTTTTAAAAAAATAAAACCCACCGAAGAAGATATTGAATTGTAGTCGATAAAGAGTTAGATTATATAAGATTTAAGTTTTCTACGATTTGTAATTATGATTTTGAAACTTATCTTTATATTGGAATTATTAAGTAAATACAATATTTTATTATTTTAGATGTTTAATATGTATTATTTAATTTATTTAATTATGATTTTGAAACGTATCTTTATGTAGGAATTATTAAGTAAATACATTATTTTATAATTTTAGATGTTTTGTATGTATTATTTAATTTATTTGAATTATTGAAGTTTTTTACAATGATTAAAAATTAAAAACGTTTTTTTACGCCTAAACTTCGCATGGGCTCGCCTAGGCTTGTAAAGCTTGAAGCTTAGCCTCCACGCCTAGCCACACTTTACGCTTTCTAAAACACCGATAAAAATAATATATTTATATCGGTATATCACGCGTTTAGAGAAGAAAAGCCAAAAAGTGTCGTCATCTCATACACACATTCACGAGCACAATTGACATTTCACTTATTCGCCAAATTGGAATGGTAAAAAGAAACATATTCGATAAAGTTTTGAATACATAAATTATGAGGTAAATTAACATATGCAAAATGAGAACTAAATATCAGTATGCGTGATACATATTTAAATGATGTATCATGTCAAGCATTTCTTAATTAACATAATCACCAATTAAATCATTCATTATATGTACACGAGAGCAAGTAGGACCGCTATTGGCGATCTTCCCTATTGAAAAATTGATTTATAAATTTAATTAAAGTCAACATTTATATTCATCATTGTTATTATAATCCACATATTTCGTAGGACTCACTACTATTCATCTTTATAAAACATTTATAAATTCGTTAATCGAAAGCTAAGTCAAAACTCTAAATGGTTTCATATATGATGTGTTTAGGTATCAATTTCTCTTGCATTGTCGTATCTCAGCCTAGCTCGATGATAGAATGGCTTATTTCTTAGACTTTTATTGTTCATACGAAGTGGATTAAGAAACTTCAAAGTAAAAGTCGTCAACAAATGTGATTAAAGGAGAAAAGTTTACGATCGAACATGTTCTTTATTGCAACACAAGACCTCGATAAAATGTTGAATAAGTAGAGTGACCAACGATGCATTTCCCGGCGCGGAGTTATTCTCCAGCCTCCACTGGGTGTTCCAGAAGCAGAATCTTTCCAAATTGGCGTTTGAGAACATCAACTTTTCTACGTATTTCACACGAATACACTTTCGAATTTCTTTTCTTCTCTTTATTTAATGGTTACTTATATCTGTTGAAAACTTGGATTGAATCCCACTTTAACTATGAACACATGCAATGAACTATGAAAACGTGTCAAAGTTGGCTGGCCTTTTGGCATCAAGATTCAAGAGCATTCTACAATTTTATTTGAAAAAGAAAATTCTTTTTATATCGTCTTACATATTTTGAAATATTTAATGTCAAACTATAATAAGATTTTAATTTATACATAATTTATTTAAAAATTTAAGCTAATGAAATGTTAGAATTAGAGTGTGAGACGAATTCTATTTGAAAGATAATTGAAAATTTTAATTAACGTCGACTTAATGAGAATTTATTTAGAATGTTATTTTAGAATCATATTCGAAGTCTATTTGACAAATTCTAGTTAAAGTTCTCTTGGAAATCCAATTGGGAGTTTGAAAAATGTGTTGGACTTGAAGAGATCGAGTTATGAACCGGGGGGAAAAGTCGCAATAATTTCGCTAGCTGGTTGTGGCAGCTATGGCGCTAGAGCGGCGTTGTCAAATAATTAGCAAGACCTTGGCGTCTGCTAGGCGCTCGAGCGCCATGATCATTTGGCCCAAGCCCGTTTTCGTGTTTCACACGTGTTTTCAACATTCTTTTCTTTCTACAACACTCTAGGGTTAGGGACATCTTCTATTTTGTTCGTTATATATGTTTGGTTTTTTTCTACAAGTTAGAGATAGGTTGTTTAACTCCATTACAAGTAAAACAAATTATAAAGACAAATTTTTTGTATTATTCCTTCATATTTTAGTGATATCTCATTTCCTCTTAAAAATATATTATTTTTAAATTTGTGATCAATTAATTCATATTGAGTTATATTTTCTTTTTTCGCCTATTATTATAGCAAATTGATATCAGAACAATCTGATATATTCTTCGTTGTTTATTGATAAAAATATTTTATTTATTCATATCTTTTATAGTTAATTGATTTAAGTATTTAGAGACTTGATATGTAATACTGGAGAATGGCTGCTAGTTTTGTAATTGTATAATAATGTAAAGTTGACTTTGAAAATGGACAAGACTTCCACTTTTTCCTCACGCACCAACCCTTGAACTTTTTTCTTTCTCCTACAATTATGTCGATTGTTAATTGTAAAAAAACCGAGGGTTTGCACGCCCACAAGTACTGCAACTAAATAATGTTTCTATTTTGTAATAGATAAGATTTGATTAGCTAGTCAAATGGATGGATAAGAAAGTCTGAGCCTTATATACGACACTTGAGGAAATGGTGGAAGATGGTCAGTTGATTCGATTTTTTCACGATGAACTTTGACCAAATTTAAGTTAAAAAAAAAAAAGTAAAAACTTTAA
>CAIGRP010039661.1:0-14285 GCA_903798385.1 Fraxinus cuspidata
CCATTTTCACAAAAATTTCTATCATCAGGGTCCATCCTTAGGGTCTCTGATGAATTGTTTACTGTTCAGGATCTTGTATAATAGACAGATCATTTACTCAACTGGTGGCGGTGGACGAGGGGTCCAAAAGATGTGAAGGTAAGGCCGAGTCTGAAATGAAAATAAGAATTAAAAGAGTTCGATTTTCCTTCTTGCTCATCGATCCGCAATCAAAACAAGCACTAGAAAGCAGAAATTATTGTACTATGAAAGCTGAAATATGGGCATGTTTTGTCCACACATACCCCAAATAACATGACCTTTATGGGTTTCTGTCCATGTATCAGTCATAATCATGTCGTATAGAAGAGAGAAAACACACACAAAATCACCTTAGGCATTTTGACTATTTTTCGACGTTCTCTCAACCTATGGGACTCAAAACAAAATCACTGACCTCATAAGACTTCACTATTACCATTTGAGTAAGATGCTACGTTTAAATTTGTCTTTCGAAGGTAACATAATCATATTGCCTCACGCATGCATAAAATCTGATTGATTTCCGGTTCAGATTGGACGGACCTGATAGAGGGAATTTATCATCTGTATGAATATTCATTACAGTTTAATTGAATATTGAATTTGGCGGATTTTTATTGGGCAGAATGAAGTGATATTTTTCCAAGCACAGTTTAATTAAAAATAGGCTAATGAGGATAGAGGAAAGAGTCGTGACTTGAGTGATGTTGGGATGATGAAGAAAGACAATCTGGAAATTAAAAGTATTTACTAAACACGACAGAAACAAATATTCATAATTTTTTTATTGTAATTAATACATAACTTAAGGGTAAAACAGAGAGTTCACAATATTAACAAGGGCTTTACAGTCCAAAATATATGTTCCCCTTTGGACTCTTATATTGGGTGGTCATAGTTGCACCACAATTTAATTGCATTCAAAATCATCCTTATATCCCTAATGTTTTATCGTCAAATTTTGATCTTCAAACTTCGATTAATTAGCAAATTTCATTGTTGAAACATGGTTTATGTCAAAATATTCCGCTTGCATACATTGAAAATAGGAAAAATTAAATCATCAGACTTTTGTATTTATTTATTTTTTAAAATACGGTGGACAAAATTTTTTTTACACTATCAACAAACTTTTTGGACATATACCATTAGTAGAGACGAGATATGATAATCAATGGAAGGTCAAAGATAAAATTCGACAAAAAAAGTGAAAAGATATAAATGCTATAATAAGCAACTCTCGAAGACATCGAATATTATTAAAATGTCCAAACAAAACAAAGGCTAGGTGTTGCATTCGCGAGCTCTGCAGCAGAATGTTTGCACGTCTCGAGTTCCTAGCGTGGCCGCAAAAAAAGTGACGGTTGCAATTTTTCAATTTTAATTTTTAATCGATGGGCAAGATTTCCACCTTGAAACATGGTGGTTCGTGCATGGGTTATCCTAAAAGGTTGAACCCCAACCTT
This sequence comes from Fraxinus cuspidata, assembly GCA_903798385.1. Taxonomy (NCBI): domain Eukaryota; kingdom Viridiplantae; phylum Streptophyta; class Magnoliopsida; order Lamiales; family Oleaceae; genus Fraxinus; species Fraxinus cuspidata. Next base: position 1,488 of record CAIGRP010039661.1, read on the forward strand.
GAGGGCCCATCACCGTCCCGCCCCTAGAGCATTGTGGAGGAGATAAATCGCAAGTTGTGTCTCAATATGTCAAAGTACAAGAGCTGTCATACTTATAGTTGGCAACGGGGCGAGGGTGCCCCGCCTTAAACTGGGCGGGTTTGGGGCGCGGGTTTGACCCGTTTCTCGCCCCCGCTCCGTTTGTTTTTTTAATTATTATTTTTCAGTTAATTTATTATTTTTTTATAGTTAATTATTTTTTTTTTATTCTTCACGGGACGGGCCAACCTGTTCGGAGCAGGTTTTTTGGCCACATTCGGGGCTGGGCTTGGCGGGGCGGTTATTTTGTCATCTTTAATTATACTGGTGCCCACAAAGAGTACAATTCCATACCTTGTAAAAGGCAGGAATCGAACCCTCATACTGCGGCTGCCAGCTGAGCATAAATTACCTCACTCATGTCCTTTACACCACTGAACTATGCCCCGAGGGGCTTCGTGCATGGGTTATCCTAACACCTATATATAGATGGTCAAGGGTGTAATGTTTAGGACTGCCCCAAGCTCATTTAATTTTTGACGTCTAATTTTTTTTTTTATTATATTTTTGTCTCTCCTAACTCCGTCCCTGTAGATGGTTTTTTTGATAGAGATATATTATATAAGATCTGTTTTTCCATAACCATCAATTTTTTGGAAATTCTAAAGTGCTTTGTATTCTAATTAGGGTTCTTCCATAACCCCTAAAGGCTTGTTTAATCCACTAACTATTTGCCAATATTTTCTACTAGCAATCTTCGAGATGAGGCAAGTTTCATTTTAGAACAGCATCACGTGTTCAAGTCATTCTTCTTTCTTTTGGTATTACATTCTTCATGTCCTATCCTCTATTAGTGACGCACTTTGCACGTTAGCATATAGGCTTGAGTGCGTCGTGGTGCTATTAGTGACGCACTTTGCACGTTAACTCGGATATTTGGCGTTACAGGAAGTTAATTATTCTATGAAGATTAATTAGAAGATATATTGATCTTGATTTAATAATTATGAACTTGAACAATTAACTATGATGAATATGTTTAGTATGTCTACATGGAATAATACAATACAATGGTATATTTGAGGTGAAATGAAAATTTTTGAATTGTGTAATGGCAAATCCAATTAATCGATCCGTATGAGATTATATATATTATCTATTCGTTCGATAGTTTAAGTACCAAACAATTAGCTTTAGGTTCGACCAACTCGTGGTCATGTATTTTTAACTCTACATTAAGGAGTGTAAATATTTAGGCGCTTCCACAAAGCTTCTCCATCCAATGAACCTTCACTATATTATATATAGAGAAATATAAATTTCGTAACTACTTCAATGAGATAATGGGAAGAAATATTATTTAAAAACTGGGATAAAATTCCACAAAAGTAAATGAAAAACGATTCCAAGAGAGCTCCTAATTTCTTGTGAAAATTTTCTGTCCCGGTGCAAGAATGGCCATTGGATCAAAACTGGCCTTCCTCTCTTGGAATCTTGTCCACTGATTTCCAAAATGCTGCTTCCATTCTTCCTTGGAGTTGCAGTGAGGAAGATACTTCTTGAAATCGAAGCCATTTTTAATGCAACATTGAACAATTTCATGATTTTGTTCGACCATTTCTTCTGCTGATAATCCCTTTGGATATGGCAAGCAAAAACGCAGCAATGCCACTAAATAAATGATTTCCCCTTCCGGTAAAACTACGGATGTTCGGTCGTCCCATCTGCTTTAAAACGAATGTTAAGTACAAGTCTAGACTACAATCGAATGGAAACATATACAAATAGGAAATTTGTAGTGGTCATTGAACTTTCAATTATGGTGCACATTGGTCCTTACTGATTGAAAATCATCAATTTCTTCTAGTCACACAATCACTTAACTTGCATGCAATGATTTATTTGAAGATTTTATTTTAATGAAAATGATATTCCAAGTTGCTGAATGGTGATGGACCAACTTTAGGAGCTATTATTGCCTATTTGAATAGTCCTAAAGAGGATGGTGCCATTACAAAATTAAAATTTACATCCCGGATTTATTAACAATTCCATACTTTCTGCATGTTAGCCAAAGTTTATAATTGCTTATAAGCTGATCGCACTATTTTTATCAACACACAATTTTTATATTTTTTCAATCTTACTAATTATAAGCTTTGACAAACATGCACAAAATAAAAGAGATTGCCTATTTGTCATAATTTTAGTTGGGCAAACCAACTATATGTTGAAGTGTCTTTAAGGGAGTGTCGTCAATTGATATTGTGATGGATTTTAAAAATCTTACTAAATTTAGGGATTTTCAATTGAGATTTAATGAAATTCAATAAATCCTTTAGAATTTATAAAAATTTCATTAATAGAGGGATTTTAAAAGATTTGAATAGATTTCGAGCTTAAAAATACATATAACCAAATCTTTTAAAATTTCATCATATTTGATGATATTCTTATGGAATTTGTAAAAATTTATTCAAATCCACGAAATAGGATTTATAATCCTTTAAAATCCATCAAAATCATAATTGAGGGCACCCCTATAAATAGAAATAAGAAACAAATGATAATTAATCCGATGATGGTCCCCAAACACTACCTAACTTAAAAATCTTAACCACTCTATTTCAAATGCCCACATAAATTAAAAACGTAAGAAAATAATCATATGAACCGAAAACAAATGTCCCCTCCCCAAATGCCACGTGCAAATTTTTGTGTATGTTGTGAATTGTTCCATATAGTTCATTTAGCTAGTAGAAATGCATTCGTAAATAGAATCATATATCAAAATAGACCTGATTAAACAGTTTGTCAAGTGTAACTACTCGATAATTATGCAATATAAAAATATAAATTTGTCATGTCAGTTACGTTATACATGATATTGAAATTATATTGGTACTTACTTGGAGTGCAATATAGGATAGACTAGCATTGGTCCACCAACACCATTTTTCAAGATATTTTTGAAAATAAGACGATCGAAATTTGCAATGTCTTTTTTGGACACAAATAGGTTGAGCCATGGATGTGGGGCGTCCCATATACCATTAGCCTTGGCTTGTTCCTCTGCATGTTTGACACGTAACAGAAAATCCATATAGCTGAGGTCCTTCTCGAATTTCATATTCTTGCAAAATCTCAATTGTCCGAGCAATTTCTCCACTCTCTACAAAAATTAAACAACTTTATTTTTAAAATTTAAAGATGAATGTGAAATAATTAAGAAATAAGGAAATTATGGAAACATTACTTCGAAATAATTTTTAAAAAAATTGAGAACATTTTGGCTACTCAAAATTATTGTTTGAATATTCGAACGACATCACCAACCAAAATTATTGCTTAAATTTTTAACACACTAAGCATAATTTTAAAAAAAGAAAGTATATATTTAAAAAAATGAGAATTATGGAGTGAATAATAATTTTTCCAATTGATGCCTAAAAAAAAAACTTTCTACAAACGCAATTGACTTTGCTTGTAATGAAAACTTAATTAATTGAATTACCAAATTTAATTAATTAAATTAACAACTTATCAGATTGCATTAATTAGAAAGAGAAAATGGTGGGATTGATAATTTAAAACTGATTTACTTACCATGTCAACCGAGGAGGGCAGCGTTTCGTTTTTGTTATAATTCAAAGCCACCTCAAGACAGTAAAGAACCGGGCCGCCTATTGAAGGGATTTGAGACGAGTCGAGTTGATCCTCATCTAATGGCACCGATGGCCACCCATTGATCGGATCATCACTGTTGACAAATACGAACCCTTCTACATAGTCGAACGAGTCACCAAGAGTCACTAGCAGCTCGATATCTCGAGTAAACTCAGTGAACTCATCGTACACCACCCTTATCCACCTCACCTAATCAACAAAAAATAATTAATAAAACTATCCAAATATTTATTCTTATTTTAGCAAAATATGTATTCTGTATCACCAACAGATTACCGACGGTCGACGGACCAACCATCAAACTCTGTGCGTGTGTGTTTGTGTGAAAGAAAATGCTAACCATGTCAGGAGCTGGTTGGAGCAAAACCCTAGCTCGAGTGATGATGCCAAACTGGCCAAGACCACCAAGAACACTAAAGAAAACTTCTGAATTTTCATTATGTGAACAGAAAATGATTTCGCCATTGCCGGTGACCACCTCCAACTCCGTTACATTTTCCGTTTGTGGGCCGTATATGAACGCCTGGCCACTGACGCCGGCGTTAGACAGCGTGCCGCCAACGGTCAACCCAAGGTAATCCGTCCACGACCGAGGGGAGAGGCCGTGGCTCAAAACGCAGCTTTTCAAAACCTCCTCCCACAAAGCGCCGCCGGTGACATCTACGTATGAACCGGACGGTGACACCTCGATCCTAGCGGCGTCCATTGATTTCATGTCGACGATTATGCCGTTTTCCGCCATGGCTTGGCCGTTGATGGAATGGTCGTTGCCTCTGGCTGCTACAGTCAGGTGGGGTATCAGTCTAGCTAACTTTATAACCTTGGATATATCGTCGCTGCTTGTCGGTTTAATTATGGCCAATGGCTCCGATGAATGCATGCCGCCGAAGTCTCTACTGGCGGAGCCGTGCTCTATGCTGCCCTGGAGATCTAAGCCTTTGAAGAGGGCCAAGACTTCACCGGTGGTGTCTGTGTTATCCCTTGCCGGTATTGATTCGGCGTCATTTTCGTGCAGAAACCTCTCTGTGTGCCTTACTGTCGTCGCCGGCGACATGGGATTTGGTTTTGGAGATCAAACTATTGATTTCTTATTAGTATTGAAGTATATATGGTGCCTATTTGGCTATATGGTGCCTATTTGGCCCCATTATTCTATCACACAACGAGAGAAATTGTAATTTTTTTGAGAATGCGTGATTAAAAAAAGAAAGAAAATTTTTTTTGGTTTAGATATAATATTATTTTATTGGAGAATATATTGTTAATAACAATAGAAAAAAATAAATTACAATTTAATAGAAAATAATGGGAACGAAACGGGACATGAAGTCCAACTTAATATAACCACTGGAACACAGCACAAACACACGATCAAATGAGTAAAACTTTCTTCGTCCAGTTTTAAATTTGAGTGATGCCATGGGCCCTGTACTATAGGTGTACTCGACTTGGCAGCCCCTCATAGTCCATGGCCAGACGACCATTAAAATCCTTTAGAATTTTGTGTCTCATACAACCATCAAAATCCTCTGGAATTTTGTGTCATAGAGATCGATTGACCGTCAAACTATTAAAATTTTTACACTTAGAAAAATGTAGCTAGAACCCAACATTTCATTAAAGCGCGAAATTCTAAAGTTTTTGTGTGAAAAATTAAAATTTAGATTTTAATTAAATTCAAAGTTAACAATTAATTTTAACCATATATATCATGAGATCCATAACTTTTCAATTACACATTATATTAGTCTTAATCAAAATTTTCTAAAAATCTAATTTTAATCTCCACCAAACAAGATAGTTTGAAGGATTGCAATAGATTTTTAGTGAGTTTCGAGTTTATAAATATACACATACTGAATTCCTTGGAAATCTTAGACTGATTCTTCAAATTTAATGGATTTCGGGCCTATAAAAGTGACGTCAAAGTTTTTTCTATCATTTTCAAAAATAAAAGAAATTAATATGGATATAAAAAATATTTTTAAAAAATAAATAGCAGTAAAATATCTCATTTTAAATTCTCATTTTTAATAAAAATAAAATACAGAAATACATCCCTCAGCGTAACCTCTACATAATATTTGAAAAAAAGTACAAAAAAAAAAAAAAATAGAAAAAAGGATGAGAATTGTTCTAGATTTATTTGAAGGAATTCAAATATCAAAATTGTTCTTCTATTTTCTTCTATTGTCTATATTGGAGTGATGTACTCTGTATCTGTTGAAGATGCTTGGCTAGAACTCTCTAAACTAGGACTGATATAAACCTCGTGATGATATATTTTTGATATGGCAATTCTAATTTTGATTTCAAGTTTTTGATATTTTGATTGTTTATTAATGGAATATCATGTTATGATTAAGTGATTGATCGGCATTTTGACATATTTGTGACTTATTTTACTTTTCAAAATGTTGGAGATAGGTTTGGCACGTTTTAATAAATGACATAAAGTCCACTACATGGTAGGAATACACTTCTATGCTTTACGCAATCGTTATATGATGTTACGCACTTTTATATATCGAATTTTTTGGTAGGAATATTTGAGGGTCATATATGGAAGCAACTTTGCTCATGAGAAATTATTAGATAAATTAAGATAATCGATTGTCATGAAGATTATGATTTTGGAATTAGTATTGGGAATTGTAAAGTTAAAATAGATTAATGGGTCCCTAGTTTTTCAATCATCCTCTAAAGTTACCATTAGACGACTTATTATTTCCATAAAGTAGATTTAGAGTAGATACGAAGTCAATCAATATTTGAAATTTGTGTATTTGATATAGAGTTAGGTATGATGAATTATGACTGATTTTTCAATACTCGTGAAAATGATACTTAATTTATCACTTTATTATATATAAACGATATCGTGCACTTATGTCTTTAATCATAACAACAATAAAATTTATCTAAACATGTTTATGAATTTTAGTGAATGAATTTTTACAATCTTACTATGTATATAGTTATGATTTTTAATTATCTTCATGACATGATACTAAGTTCCCAACACAAATTAAACAAAATCCGTAAAGTACGCGTCAATGTTCATTAATAAATGCTCAATTAACATTTCTTTACTTGTATTAATACTTGATTCCTTAATTAATCTATGTTTTGTTGTGTTTAGTTCATTATGATTCCACATCAATTGGTTGAACAAAGGGATATCAAAACCAACGTATTGTTAACGTTTGGAGTCTGATCAAGTTAGGTTATTGCCTTTTAAGTTTCAATTTTCTGAGTGTCAAAGATTCAAAATTTAAGGATGAAAGTCTATTGTGTGTCTTCTATAGGATGATTTTTACTAGGTTTTTATTAAATCGAACTTGTTAAACATTATTTTAAAAAATGTTGATAGCAACAAACCTTGTGCAGATTAGATACAACAATTCATGTAGTAGAGTAGATCATATTTGTTAAATTTTCGATTCAAGTCTTACGAATCTACGATTCTAAAATGACAAAATGATCCCGATCATATTATAAGATTTAAAATAGTCCAGTTGTTAAATTTTAACGATCTTAATGATTCTAACTTTCTTCTTTTATGATGTTGTTGAACTAATTTTCGTTCTATTGTTTCTGTTATCACTATTAAGAGAGTTCATTTGCAATTTGCTTTTTAATCTATATGTATTTGATTTTTCCTTATTCTGGTTTGAATTTCTAATTAATTTAAGTAGACTTTTTTTTTTTTTTTTTTTTTTTTTTTTTTTTTTTTTTTTTTTTTCCTTGTTTTTTGATCTTTTTTTTTTTTGTTTTTTTCTTTTTCTGTTTTGTATTTTTAATTTTTTTATGTTTTTTTTTTTTTTTTTTTTTTTTTGAGCTCATAATGTTGTGATTGTTCACATGATTTATGGTTGTGATCGGTGTTCATAAGTTTGTCTATATAAATATTAATTGTAGTTAAAAATTTGATTTTAAAAATAAACTCAAATGGAGTCTATACTTTGATTTTAGATTTTGGTTCAACGTTTAAATGAAACTCTTGCGTCGATTTGATTTTATTTGGATTCATTTGCATTTCAGAAATCGAATTTGGACCTTTATAAAATAATTGAAACTTTGGTTTTATATTATGATTTTAGTTAGTTATGGTTTTTAATAAGAATATTTGACTTTATCTATGTTTTAATACAATAAATAATTAAATTAGAACCGATTTAATTTGAAATTACGATCCTAATAAACCTGGAGTAATTATTAATCTTTCAAGAGTTAATGGAATTAAATAAATATGTTTGAATTTAAAAGGAAGAAAAATATTAATATTTTTTGTTTATTGAGATTTAATATTTTAAAGATTTTTTTTTTTAAAAAAAATGTGTTATAATAAATATTTAAGTTGAAAACTCAGTTAAAGTCTCTGGGATCCGTGGTGTATGGTCATTTATATATAAAGTGGTTGACTTTTGTTTTAAAACAATTTAAATTTTCTGTTAGAAATCTTAATTACAATTAATTTAAAAACCTTCATTAAGTTCTTGTTAGTTTATTGATAAATTACTGTTGAAATTGATCGAATTCAATGTACATGACCATTTATTGAAATTTGAAATCTATTAAGACAATTTAAAAATCTTGTGGTCCTTGGATATTGATTATTAAAATTGACTTTATAAAATAATATTTTTATACTCTTATTACGCTTCTTAATTTTTGTAAAGTATATATTTAATAGACAAAGTCAATATCTATAATATATTAAATATCACATAGAATCATTTTTAGACGATTTTAATCCTATTATAATTCAATTATTACTATAATAGATTACTTTTTGTTTTTCAATATGTATATAATTTATTTAACTATATGGTTACCATCAATGTATATGTGCACTTGATGGATTCATTTAATCTGTATGCTTTCATTAATGTAAGAATTCACTATCATAAATTCTCAATTAATTAACTTTCACATTCATTTAATTAGTATTCATATTCATTTATACACTTCAATGTTATTAATACTAATTATAAGTTAATTAGAATTTCACATTCAAGAATGTATTTCATTATTTATGTTCATGTATGCTAATTAACATTCAATTTTATTTAATTACAAATTAAAGAAATAATTTAACATTCGTTGTCACGTATATATTCCCTTGTATTAATTCTAAATTTATTAACATTCAGGCATATTCAAATATTATTTTTACAACACTTGTAAAGTATTGTATAATAACGTGTAATGCATATTCAATGTTGACTAGTTACAATAATGGTAGGTTCAATGGCCCGATAGGTTCTTAGAAACTTGAAACTAATCCCAAAGGAAGAACAAGAGACATTTTGAAGAAAAATGTAAAGAAAAAAAAAAGGGTTCATTATTCGGTTTCAAACTTATTGAACGTTAAAGTTTACTTCACTTTCATTAATTTGATGAGTTGAGTTCATGCCTGTGGCTCTCCTTTCTCTACATCTCTAATTTATTTAAATTTAATTACTCTTCTTCAAAAAGTTGATGCAGTTCCCGTTCAGTCGCTATATTTTCTACATCAGGAATAGAGTAAACAGTGGCGGACACATCATTAAAGTTCAGCCCCGAGCAGACATGAAAACGTAATTGAATACAACCAAAAATATAGGAATTAAACTCTAAAATTATGTAAATTGTTTGAAAAGGCCAAACCTACAAAAAGTTCACAATAATGATCAATTTTTAATTCAAGTTTCCAAATATAATTATTAATTTTTTTTTCCCTAAAGTTTTCTCAATGTCAAAACTAAAAAAAAAAATTAGGCAAATTTTCTTCAAGTGTCAAAACGTTTTATAAGTATAGCCATGTATAGTAAAGATTAAAATAAAATTTATAGTATATTGTGATAAAAATTAATAAAATATGTGATCGAAAAATTACGGATTTCATGAAATATGTGATGGTTGAAAAAATGTGCATTCATTAGATATGTAATTAAAATTAATTATTTCAAATTTAGATTTTAATATGACACATACAATAATCGAATATGAATCCGATAAGGCGTGTCTAGAGGTTCATGATTGAAGAAAGAAAGGAGAACATACATGGGAGATTGCCATGAACAATTTTCTCATCGTCCTCCTTATAAATAGACTGGTTTCCTCCATAGATTCCTTCAAATCCTTCTCCATCAGACCTCATTGAATATCCTCCACCAAGTGAAACAATCTTTCCCTAATTCCGCAACCATGTTAAACTCAATCACTGGTACATATTTATACACACTACAAGAAATTTCACTTGCAAGGATTAAAACTTTTTATCTTTAAAAATTCCTCAACCCTAGTAATTTTTTCGCCCTCAAAAGTGAAATATCTATCTATCTATTTATCTATACCTCCAACAAATCAACAAAATGCCCAATTACAAAAAAAAAAAGGGCCGCCCAACAAAGGGCCCAAAAACAACACAAAACAAAAAAAAGGGGGTGGGCGGGGTGATGAAGAAGACGAACCAACAACCAGAAGAAGCAAAACCCAAACCTCACCCACGCCGACGCCGATCTCCCTCTTCCCCTGCGATCTGGCACTGTTCCGATGGAGCTTAACATGTGCGGTCGCACCCCCTCGCCGGGTGTTGGGTCCGCCACTGGAGTGAAACAAATTGTGGGGACTTATGCCAACGATTTGCCCTGACTATTCAATGTTAGATTGACTGTATTCATTTTTTTACTGCATCATTTGTTAATGCTGACACTCTTTCATTTTTCTTTAAAAAAAAAAAAAAAAGACCGAGTTCAATATGCCGGTAACAAGTGAGAGCATAAATTAAACCCAGCAAAATCGACACTTCTTCTTTGGTGCTGCATAGTTAACTGTCCTAAATATCTAATTTTGAAAGTAGCTTGAAGGGTTGCAAGTGTAACGTCCTCGAGGACTATTCTCCCAGTTTTACAAACATGAGTTAATTACGTTTGAGTTGCCCATCAAACATCGAGAATCAACGTGTTTTTAGTTAAGCTAATGTAAGGATTAGGGGTTTCAATTCTAAAAAAATATTATCATTACTCACTCCAATTTAGAGGATGTACCCCAGTTGACAACACACGAGACGAAGATAAGCCTATGAGATCCTTTAAATTAAACAACATCGTTTCTATCATTTTATTTTTTGACTTTTGTGTTGTATTTAAATCATTTCTAATTTGTATTATTATGGTCTTGAAATGAAATTTAAATAAAGTACTGCAGTTTGATACTCATTAAAATTCTCATTCTCATTCTTCTACTTATTTTCAACCACACATTCTTCAATAAAATAATATTTTCCATCACATCAATAACTTTTCTTTCTTTTTCAACCATACATTCTCCATCAATCTACTATTCCAGAATAAATAATATTTTACATCACATCAATAACTCTTCTTTCTTTTTCAACCACACATTCTCCATCAATCTACTATTCCAGAATACATTCTTCCAAAATAATGTGGGTCAAACACACCCTTAATCTTGGCTTAAATTTATATTTACATTTAAAATAATCCTGGAAAATGCATATCAAATTATATTTACACAAATTTTTGAAGTCATTTTAGGTTTATGAGATGTATCAACGTATCCCTTAAGACATTTTGAATAATTTTTTAACCGTTTCTCCATATTCGACAAGTACATATGTACTTTTATTGAGCACCCGTGCCTAAATCCGTACAAGTATATTTCTTAGACTCGTGTTAATAGTGGTGACAATCGAGTCGAGCGGCTCGGCAAAAACGAGCCCGAGCACGAGCCGAGCAGGCCGGTTCGCTAGACGAGCAGCTGGCTAGCAGAGGCTCGTTGGGCTCATGGTTTTTGCGAGCCGAACCGGCTCGGCTCGTGGCTCGTAAAAAAAATTAAAATAAAAAAATAAAACTCAGTGACCAGAACGATCACTGAATTTTCAGTGATCGTTTCGGCCCTTTAATATATATTTTTTTCATTTCATTTTTCTTCCTTATAAATACCCATCAATTACAACATTTTTTTCCCACCAAACTTACTATCAAATATCAATATCTCATTCTCTACTCTACTCTCTACAATTTATTTACAAATCATTAACATCATTCTAATTTATATTCTTCCTTCTATATTTTATTTTTACATTATCGAGTTATAATCTTGATTTTACAATTTATTTTCTACACTACTACATGATTTTAATTCACTTCTCAATTCTACTTAAAGTTTTCAACATTCAATTTCAATTATTTACAAATTGATTCACGATCATTTGTTGAAAACTTTTTCGGGAATTAATTCGTCGGTCTAAATGAATTACTCATTTCATAAAATATTCAAGATTTCGACGTTCATGAAGGTAGTCATCCAATTGATTTGTATGATGTTGATCTTGATGCTAGTTATCCAATTGATTTGGAATTGGATGAAGAACATGTATTAGATATTCCCGATGCAAGAGGGAAGAGAAAGGGGAAGAAGCAAACAAAATGTTGAGACCATTTTAAATTGGTTTAAACTGGTCGTGTGATTGATGGAGTTCCATAAACCAAAGCAGCATGTAAATACTGTCAACAACGATTGACATGGTAAATAGACATTGGAACCACCCACCTCAACCGTCACTACAAAACATGTGCGGGCAAACATAAGCTTCTTCCAGCTGGTCAAACATAACTACAGTTTGGTAGTCCAGGCGTCGGTGTTACTACTACGCCACTTTCTACGTGAATGTATTCGGAGGAGAAAGCTGAACGAAAATGGTGAAATTTGTCGCCGCGATGGAGTTGCCACTAGCAATAACGGACAACCAACATTTCGTTTCCTACGTCAAACAATATCTTAAATCGAAGTACGTTGGGGTAAGTCGAAATACTCTTCGTTATGATACAATTGAATAGTTTCGTAATTCAAAGAAACTATTGATTGTAGATTTAGAAAAATATGGGGGTGTGATATCTTTAACATCGAATTTGTGGGAACGGATTAATAAAAGAGGTTACATAGTTACAACTGCACACTATATAAACTCACTTTGGATCTTGCATAAAAAATTATTGAGTTCCTCCACAATGCTAACAATATATTTAATGCTATTATGAACATTATTAGAGAATCTAAATAAGAGAGTAAAATTCATTCTTT
>CAIGRP010039669.1:0-19705 GCA_903798385.1 Fraxinus cuspidata
CGCTTGAAGTGCTTTCATCAACTATTATAATCATTCATTAAAAGAGAAATATGTTTTGAGAAGATTTTTGAATTTACATTGCATTTATTTATTTTTCATTTTCTTATTGAAAATATTTGATAGATTGATTAATTTTTTTATTTTCATGTTCATTAAAGTTTTTTATATAATCCTTGAGCTATCATTTATTACTATTCATTGAAGTGTTAAACTCTATTAGAACTTAATTCATTTGTATCATTTACTAAGAGAGAGTTTTCATTGTAAAATCGTTTACTCTAAACTAGTGGGTCGTATTGAGGTCCCGTGAAAACTCAATAGTATAATGATTGGTGCTCCTTGTTGGAAGTGGGTGTGGATCATATTGAGGTCCTATAAAACTCAATATTATATAAGGATTGATACTCTTTGTTTATAAGTATTCGAAAATGTTGTAAATGGTTGGATTGCATTACAAGTCAATCAATATAATTAAAAAACATTGCTCGTGTCGGAGAATTTGGTAACAGATGACGTGGATCATTACTTTGGATCGAACATCCACAATTATATTGTTTGAATTATCTCTCCATTTTACTATTGACTTTCATATTTACGCTTATTATTAAAATTAATCTATTTAGTCATTATTTGCTTGAATTTAAATTAATTTTTCGAAAAAAGTTTTAAAGATTGATTCATCCTCTCTTGGTTAGTTATTCTTGGGCTTTCAATTGGTATCAGAGTAAAGTACTCACTTTAAATCTAAAGATTTCACAATCTTAAGTAATGGTTAACCACAATTTTTGGATGATTTTAGTCCTACTACAATTTAAATTTCAATAACACTTCACTTTTTGTTTTTCAATATATAATAAATACTACAAAATCCTCGTTGTGTATGAATTTCATATTATTAATTCTCAATTAATTAATATTCACATTAATCTAAACTCAATGAATCTTGACTTAATGCATCTTGATCTACATGAATTTAGAGTTATTATAGATAAATTTATTTTTATTCATGTATCTAGGAATTTTAATGGTGTTTAAATTTATGTATTAGCAATTAATTTTTATCTACCAAATATAGTATAAAAAGATTATTCATTTGTAGTATTTATCATCACAAAAAATATGAATAATAGAAGTTTTAAGAGTGCAATTTTCTTATCTTAAATTTATATCCTAAATTTCATTTCTTTAATTCATTTGAGACTCCTTAAATCCTCCCAATAAATTGATATCAAATATTACTTTTATAACATGAAAGTATTTCAGAATAATGTGCAATACATGTTCAATATTATATCAAGTGAGAATCATATTTGGACGATTTTAACCTTATTACAATTTAATTATTTCAATAATACATTATTTCTCGTATTTCAATATGTAATAAATACTGCAAAATCATTATTATGTATGAATTTCTTATTATTAATTTTCAATTAATTAACATTCACATTAATCTAAATTTAATAAATCTTGATTTGATGAATTTTGATCTACATAAATCTAGGGTTATTATATATGAATTTATTTTTATTTTTATTTATTTATTTAGAAATTTTAATGGGTGTTTAAATTTATGAATTAGCAATGAATTTTTATATACCAAATGTACTATAAAAATATTATTCATTTGTAGTATTTCGTAATCGCAAAAAAATTGAATAATAGAAGTTCAGTTTTGATAGTACAATTTTTTTCTTTTAAATTTATATCTTAAAATTTATTTTTGTTAATTCGTTTGAAACTCACTAAATCATCCTAACAAATTGGTATCAAATATTACTTTTACACCATTTATAAAGTATTTTGGAATAAAACGCAACGCGTGTTTAACTTTGACAAGTAATATCAAATTCTCCAATATAATTAAAATCTAAATATTAATTTAAGTTAAAATAAAACATTAATTTAAACATATATTTTATAAAGGCTTAATCGCATAAAATGTCCTACGTTTGGCATGTAGTGTGCAAAACGTCCTTACGTTATTTTTAATATTTTTATAAATTTTGGACTCATTTACATTTTTAAAAAAGTTTAGGAGTAATATTACAATTTATTCTTTATTATTCTTTTCTTTTCCTTTTTATTTGATTTATATAAGAGGGTATATTGATCATTTTACGTCAAAATAGGTGAAAATGACGTTTTTCGCAAGGAAACGTTGAAATATGGGTGAAAATGCAAAAAATTGAAATGCAAGGACGTTTTGCACACTACATGTCAAACTTATGGATGTTTTGTGCGATTAAGCCTTTTATAAATTCACAATTTTTCAGTTTCATTAATTTTTATGAAAAATTATTAAAATTTGATTTTAATGCTGAGGCAGATATTCGACGCGTAACATTTTTGCCCTAAACAGGGGCTCTATATATATATTAGACGCCCAGTAATTTTTGCCCTAGAACGCGTACCCTCAGGCGGCTCTCGATCTCGAGTACATCCGGGTAGCATTAAGAATCCACTTCAGGTGACTGACATTAAACACTTCTCGAATTAGGGTTCTAATCTCAGTTGTTATCTAATGGTTATTCAATTAGATCCGAATTTTCCTAATAGCTTCAAACTGTTATTCTTGTTGTGTTTTTTCTGGTAACCCTGTATTTATTCAAAATCTGACTTTAGTGTTTTAGGGTTTATTATATAACAATTAATATATACAACTTCAAAGCGTCGTGTGTAGGATCCGTGTTTTATTCCCGTATTATTACTTTTTACTCCTGAGATCTTGGTTTGCTTATTTAAGACGTTTTCTAATATCGTAGTGTCGGATTTTCTCTCGATTTTATTATTTAAACTATGAAATCGGAAATGTCTGGGATATGGGAATGATACTATTATCGTTGGACCGATTCGATAACTCATAATGATGGCTAGTTTGTTATATATTAGCTTTACCTGATTGGATTTCTGGCTACCTACAAAATTTATACTGTTATTTTTTTATAAAAGTTAATTATTATAAAACCTCGTCACTGTCACACCTTTTCAATAGACAACAGAAAAGATGGAGAATTATTTAACAAGATATCATGTATTTATGCGTCAGTGGGCTTAATAAATGTTGTTTCAGAGGATGATATGAGGAATAACATATAAATTGATTGCTGATATGATAGCAATTTATCATGTATTAGCTCTATCTGATCATTCTCTTATCACATGTTGTTTTGGGTTCAATAATTTTGAGTTGGCTGTTTTTTTTCTTCCTAACTTGTCATGCCTTTTCAATAGACAAAAGGAAAATATAATTTCTTTTACAAGATATCTTATATTTATGTTGCATTGGGCTTAGTAAATTATGATGTTGGGTTTCAGAGGATGAAATGAGGAATATCATATACATTGATTGCTGATATGATGGCAATTATCATGTATTAGCTCTATCTGATCATTCTCTTTTTACATGTATTTGAGGTCCAATAAGATCCAGTTGGCTCTTTTTTTTATTATTATTTCTTTTTTTTCCTAGTCTATTGCTATTTTCAATATCCCTTTATTACATTTTGGTTCAGCATTGCAAATACGATTTGTGTTCTTACCTTCTATTCAAAGATAAAGGCCTGTTGTTACTTTACATGTATATCGACTTTGTGATCATAATTCCTTGCTGTAATAATTAATTTTTTATTTAAGCCACATCTCTGTCTCTTGGGATTTTATTTTTTGGTATTTTATTGCTATCTTTTTTTTCCCCTAACTCTTCTATTTTTGATTGCATATAATGGTCAGGATCCACATAATTCTGTGTAAAATGAGGGGAAAATTCTTGATTTACAAATATGAAATCTAACAAAAACTACTAGGTCTGACGGTTTAACCAGGTTTATATCGTTTTGCGTTCTCTGAGAGCTGCTTCTGTTTTTAAACAGCGTGTATGATTTATTTGCTCCTTATCTGAAAATTATGCAATCATGAGCGACTTGTTACTTGTTAGAAATTGTTGATTAACTTCACTGTATATAGCGCTGATTATTTGTGCTGTTTCATTTTTAAAATTAAAGAAAGGTGCTCTACTTGTTCATTTACTACAAGTTCTACCTTTAAGCTACTAACTGTTTAATTTTCTCTATGCAGACCAGAAGACCTAAGAAGGCCCTTTGGACAATTTGGACCTGTTAAGGACAACTATTTGCCTAGGGATTATTACACCGGGTGAGCTTTCATAGAATGGTGTTCAGGATTTTAACTGATCCTTCACATTTTTATGTTATCATATAAATAAATTATTGAACATGTCTATGCATTATTTTAGAAGGTTTACTCTTCTGCTTCCAATTGGTGTTTTTATATGTTATCAACTTGAATTGGGTCTCTTTATTAAGATCTTTGAGATTTAGCAGTAAAGTAAGATATTGAAGACTTCAATCAAGTATTAAGAGTCCTGATGACACATCCAAGTATTAAGAGTTATGTTGACATCAATCAACTAGTAAGAGTACGAGGTGATGTTAATGATAGTGAAGATTGGAAGAGAATTTGGTTGTACAATACAATGAGAAGATATCAAGATTTCAAGTCTTGAAGAATTTCAAGCTTCTTTAAACCATCACTCGCAAGGTCAGCAGCCACATACTTGCTTATGTGCTTATTGTGGCATTCATGTTCTTAGAATCATTTATATCAATTAATTCGACTCGGGGCTGGTTGTAAATTTTGGAGCAGTAAGACCTACTGTTTTATCTATTTTTAAAAATAAGCTAACGCTATATTTTGCTTTCAACTTCCTCTGGAATTTTTAGTTTCTTTCCATCGACATTTTGAAAATTCATGCCTGGTCAGATCATTAATTGCTGACTGGGGATTGCCGCTCTTGAAAAAGTCCCTCAAAAAGTATTTTGCTCGGGATGGTATACTACCGTGCAAAACAATGACACTCACTTTCACTTTCCCTTCTAGTTCTTTACTTGCAGTCAACCACGAGGCTTTGGATTTGTGCTGTATATGGACCCTGTTGATGCTGCTGAAGCTAAGTATCGGATGGATGGTTGGATTCTGCATGGTCTGGAGCTCACAGTTGTTTTTACTAAGGAAAACATGAAGAAGCCAACTGAAATGAGAGCAGGAATGGGGAGGAAGGTAAAGTTTGTTCGTACATTTATCTTTTTAATTTGAAGATGCTCACTTCCTTACTATAAATTTTCTGTTTGCTTTATAGCTAAAAATTATTTGTGGAAATTTAATCTTCTTGGTACTTCTCTTTAAATTGGGTGTATAATCAGTTGTATGTCGAGTTCCCTAATTGATGACTATCCTTTTCTTCATTCTGATTATTATTTGCTGCAGAGAGTGTTTATGACCGGAGGCGATCTCCTCGTTATTCTCAATCTCCAGCTTCACGCTACAGAAGATGCACATCTCATAGGCACATCTCATAGCCGTGATTACTATTCGCCTCGTCCTAGAAGAAGATACTAAAGGTGTAATATAATTTCTCTTTACTTTTGATAAGTAATATCTTTTTTGAAGTATCAATTCATATTATCTTTCAATTTTAGCTCGATAATTAATGCATTGGAATTTCTCCAACCCTCCATTTATCTGTCCATTCATTTAGTGATAACTCTGTACCATGCATTCTTTAATTGAAATTTAATTCCGCGAATTTGAATAAATATGCATGCAAGGCTGCATTTATAAGATTATTTGTATTTGTAAGAGTTATTTTAAGCTATTTTTACGACAGTTTTGTTGTGTATATACAGTTGCATCCAGGGGCTTGTGTTGTACGTATGTAAATAAATAAATAAATTATATTATTTTTTTTTCTTTTCTGTATTAGCCATGGCAAAATGTGACCGGAGATGGTGGGGATTGCAGCGGAATGAAATCAGAGATGGTGGGGGCTGGTGGTGGAATGCAACTGGAGCATTCGTTTCTTTTTCTTCCACTTAATCAAAGGGAAAAAATTAGTTATTTCTTTTCTTTTCTTTGTAATTGTGTAAAGACATGTTTTATGTAAGATAATTAAGAGTATAAAGTATTTCGAAGGAGAAGAGGAGGTGTATGTTTTGATTGATATAAATAGTGTCCATACTCACGTTCATTTCCCATCTAATGAAACGTACGTTCCTTTTTTACGATTTTTCAACCTAACGTTTGTTTATATTTATTTTCATTATATTTTGGTGTTCTTTTTGTGTGCTTTAAGTTATTAGTATTCTATTTATTCGTTTTTCTCCAACTAACCAAAGTTAATATACTTATGCTAAAAATATAATCTTTAAATCCACAATCAAATTCATGGTGAAAGAATGCTCAAACTTTTCCCTAAGGAAATAAAATTTAGGACATGTTATTAAATGATGCAAGTGACAAATTTGTGATTTAGCCATTATTTGGGGAAAATAGAGTTTTAAATAGTGATTTTTAGAAAAATGTACAGTTAAAATGCAAGGGAAAGATTTCGATTTACAAGCAGAATATTTTATTGTGTGAATATGTGATTGAAATGAGTATGTAGAGAAAAAAGTTCGAAAATAATAATTGTCAAATATGGGCTTAATTGAAAAGGGAAAATTTTCATTATAAGAAATGGGAATTTTATGCCCGTAGATGGAAGATTACACTGTCAATAAAATTGAGTTGTTTCATTTTAGAAAGACGAGTATGCCCTTGTTTGATTCCTATCTTTTTCAAAATATATATTTTTTCACTTCTTTTCAACCACACATTCTTTAATAAAATAATATTACAAGTAAAATCAATTTTTTTCTTATTTTTTAATTACACATTCTCCATCAATTTATTATTTCAAAATACATTATACACCAAAAAATGGGGCTCAAACAGGCCTTATAATCTTATAAAAAATAGTTAAATTGATATTGAACCGAATTTTAACATTGTAATAGTGATACTTCACTATAATTTTAAAATGTCAAGTCTTCGTTTCAAATGTTGAGTAATCTATGCAGAATGATTGATTTCATTTTATTTTTTTTTATCATTGTAATATTGCTATACGAATTATTATTTTTGAGATGTCACATTTTACTGGGGACAACCTTATGGAGACCGAAAATCCATTCTCGAACCGGGCCACCTCAAAGGTATGATTGTACTTGTAATAACTAAACTAACAACACAACAAAACAAAAGAAACATGGTAGACAACTGTGGGAAAGATTGTCATAAAAATTCTCATTTAATAAATGCAGTTCCCATTTTCCTCTTTCCTTCAAGCTCTTGAAAATAAACCAAGAAAAACTTTGTAATATTTTGTGCAATCGGAAAAGAAAAAAAAAAAAAAAGGAAATTGCAATAGTAGTCCCTAACCTTTTTATTTTTTGTAGACTTTACACTGCTTTTCAATTTGTGTTAACGAAGGTCCCTAATCTTTCAAAAATATGTAGCAAGGATCCAAATAGATGGAAATCGTCCATTTGACCATTGACTACCAAAAATGGATTTTGACTAATCGCCACCCACCCTTCTACTGACACCACCACCAACACAATCTCCCCGTCGTCGACACGGCCTCCCCTCCCCTCCATGACAACCACCATCAAATACCACAACTAAACCTTAACACCACCACCATAGAATCCACACACCAAAACTGCCAAAAAAATCGCCTTCACCTAACCACTATCTCGACACCTGTTTACACCACCATAATTATTTTCCCCATCTCACCACCGGCACCAACACTACAGAAAACTCATGAAAAGAGAAACCAATTTCACCAAAAAATTGGTGTTCTAAAGTGAAGAAAAAAAAAAGAGATATAAATGCATCGATTGTTTGTCCCAAATCTGTTGAAATACCATTATCAGATTGGATTGTGGGAGTCGAGTGGTGATAGTCTACGACGGTGGGTGTGATCGGAGGAGGAGTTGTCGGCAATTTTTGAGTTTGCGAGTTGGGGGTTTTGGATTGTTACTTCGACGACATCTGGTGGAGTTTAGGATCGTGGTTGGGTGGAATGTGTAGAGGGGAATGAGGGTTTTCCGGTGATGTGAGGGTCTGGCAATTTGGGCAGTGGCATTGGCGACGAGGATGTTGTGCCGGTGGTGGAGCAGTTTTTGGGTTTGGTTTTGAGATTTGGGGTGAGGGAATTTACTGTTTTAACATTTTAAAATTGGTCAAAATTTAGTCAACCTTTTGACTGTTGGTTAACGGTTTTCCATCCATTTGGATCTCAACTGCATATTTTGAAAGGTTAGAGACCTTCGTTGACACAAATTGAAGGTTAAGACAAAATCTACAAAAATTGAAAAGATAGTGATTGCTACTGCAATTTTCCCAAAAAATAATCCAAATACTTCAAAATAATGAATGAATAGAATAATAGAAATATGTGCCACTATCTTATGCCGTTGTTTGGTCGCCCCATGATAATGAGATTTTTTGAAATAATGTATTTAGCAATAGTAATTTTTGAAAGAATGTGTGGTTAAAAAAAAAAATTTATTTACATAATATTGCTTAATTAAAAAAATGTGTGATTGAAAAGAAGAAAGAAAAAAATATATTAAAATTTTAATTGTGGGCAAGGGCTATGTTTCATAATCTAGGGACAACTCTCCAAAGTAAAACTTATTGGGTCCTTTCTATTCTTCTTCTTTTGACTTTTTTTTTTCCTTTTTATCTTTTCTTTTCTTCTTTTAATATAATTCGGAAAAAAACCTAAAAAGAAAAGACTGAGCTTTTTAAACTGTCAAGTGTCCGATAAGCCCGAGATTTGCAAGAAGCTGTATCTATCACACTGCATCAGGTTTCTCCTTGACTTGTTTCAAAATGTCGATACATTATTAATTTGGTTGTACGTGTGTTTATGTGAGGGGAGTGGTGGGGTACAGTTGTTTCACTAATGAAGATAATTAATTACTAATACCGAGGAGCTGATTTGGGGTATTATTATTCTAGAATGCTGTGCCGTTCCAGTTTCCTCCTGAGCAAAGACTGTAGCGTAAGTGTGAGCTTGTCGGGTTCTTGTCTCTCAACTCACTGTTCACTTCAAATGAATTTTTTTTTCCCCAACTTTCTTTGTAGAATCTTGAAGGCAGATTTCTGGATTTAATCTTCGGTGAAAATCAGGTTTCATCAGGTACTTCACTTTTTCTTTCTGTTTTTCTTTTGTTTTATTGCTTTTTTGTTTGTGGGTGTTGTTAAAAAATGGTTTTGAAATGTTGGTTTTCTGGATTGAGGCTATAGTTAAAGCGAACTTTCTGTATCTTGTTTATATGTAGCATTTCGGATTTTCGAAGTTTAGCAGTGACAAATTTAGATCTCCTAAAAGCAAATTTAAGCTTACCCGAACATCCGGTATCCACTATGTATAAGTAGGACACATCTAAAATGTCCATTTGGTTTTGCGCACAAGTATTGAATTGTTGGAATTGAAATGATGTGAAATGGAATGAATCTCCTTAGTTATTTTAACAAAATTTAGCTCCCTGGTTTATTGCCTCGCGAATTGTTTGCTCTGCGTCTTCTATTCGTTGCATCCTTAACTTATTGTGATTGGTAGAACTTTCCCATTGGGCTGATGGTGACGGTAAGTTTTCTGGTTTTGTTGATAAGTAACTGGTTATTCCATCTTGCAGAACCAAACTTTATTTCCTAGTACTTCGTCAAATTTTAGGAAAATAATATTTTAGAGTAAGAATAAGATGGCCAATGAATTGGACAACTTTTGACCAAATAGAGGAGACAAACTTGTATTTGGTGTTATTTTACAATTTTGGGACAACGTGTTCAGAGTGATGTTTTGGTGCAGAAAAAAGAGTTGAAGAAGATGGATAAAGAAGAAAGAGAAGAGACAAGAAGATAAAAGAACTGGAAGGGGAAATTTCAATTTGCTAAATTCTCAATAATCGAGAACCCTACTCTTATTTAGTTTTAGAAACTCTTTTAAAAATGGAAAGAAAATTTACTATGGGAAGGAAATATATTGACTTGCAACATCTTTTAGCTGACATGAACAATGTATATTATTTAATTGATTGTTCTCACATAGAATTAACTAGCTGAACAATGGACCATTTAATGTGTTTGATGCTCTTACTTTTGGGCATTTCTAGGTTGCTCTTCTCGAGATATTTTACGTTTATCCTTATTACATTATACTGTTTCTCACAATCTTACCTTAGGTTAGAGATTTTCATGGCCTACGTAATTAGCTGGAATTCCTAGGTTCTGATCAGTTTTACTGATATATTACTTAATTATATGTGTAACGGTAAGGTCCCACAAGTGCAAACCAATATTTTCTCTTTACACCACTTGTCATTCTCGATGTTCTTTTTCATTTTGTGTGCTTGTGAGACTTCGTAACCTGGTTCCTCGTTTATCGAAATACTGATGTGGATACATAATGTACCCAAATACATGATTCTTATGGTAGATGTAGGAAATTTACTACTGGGAAATGCATCATAAAATCCTTGACACAATGGTAGGACAACCCTGTTGTGCTCCAATGATAATGCTAGGAAAGTAATTTGGTGGAGTTTCGGAGTTCGCTAGCCAACCACTAATTAAAGGTGTAGAATGAGTCACGTGGAAGGTTGTTATCCCCTCTTGCCCAGCATAATTTCATATTGGTGGAGCACGTTTTGACACAGGGGATTGAAAGTAGAGCATCCTCATAACCACACTATCTCCAGTCTATGGGGATCTTCTTGGTTCCTCTATCTGACTTCATGAACCAGTGGTTTGAACGGTCTTTAGCTACTGGTCTTAGTGCTGGACGTGGTCTTGGGAATCTTGTGGGTGACAACTTAGTTGTTCTGCATATGAAGGCATCAGTCCAATCAGTAAACAGGATTTCAGTTCGATTTAAGGATTGACCTTTAGTCAGTCATGGTGGAACATCCAACTCAATGGATGTCGATGGAGGAGCTATGTCTGGTTTGTACAGTCTGGTTAGTTTGAGAATGTTCAGCTTTGTCAGCATGTTGTGACTTGTTTGGGGGCCAAATTGGCTAGCCCATTAGTCAGCCTGCCTGAACTGTAGAAGATCAGTTCCTTGTTTTTTGGTGGATAAGCTCCTTCAACTTGTTTTCCACACTTACCTTTACAGTCTTTCACTGCACATTTACGATTGAAACTTATTCATTCTTCAACTTATGAGCCATTATTATAAACCAATGCAGTTTTGACCTTCATTATTTTGAATGCTATTGTAAAATTAGTGGCAGTACACATGGTTATAAGTCAATTACTATCTACTCCTTGCATATCCTTTTCCCTTGGGAGTTCGTAAATCTTCATTGAAATATGTCTTGGTCGGTGTTTCCTTTTATCTTGCTCAATCTTATTTGTCATCAACATTGCACAATGAGATGATGCAATTTTACGGCAATTATTTAACGGTGTGAAACGAATCTTAATGTCTTCTTGAATCATTCAATATTAACTTCTAATTCCCATCTGATTACATTGATTTACTAGCTTGTCATTTCAGTTAAATAATTGTCTTTTGTACCTTGTCTCTCTCGCTCTCTCTCATACACATACTTATGTTAGCATGAACTATCTATATAAATGGAAATGAGAAATTTACCTTCTCAATTGACCCATGCAGGTTTCTTAAGGGTTTACTCATTGACAGTATTTGAAGACCATTATTCAGGTCATATTTTAAGGTTCCTTTTCCATTATCATCATCCAATAAATGAGTTGTCTTGGTCTCAGTATCTTTGGCATTTCAATTTGTTTAAAATATTTGGTCTTCCAGTGTAAGAACAAAGTGCAGGCGTGGGTAAAGATTGAAGCTAATTTTTGTAGCTGATGATGATTGAAGTGTGGATTGGAGCAATTCTGCTATTTTGTGGACTGTTCTCCAGTACAATAGGTTGATTGACATTCTAAAACCTACTCAATTTTTTACCTTTGAATTGAATATTATTTTCATTCTGTTGTTTAGAGTTTGACCAAATACTAGATTTTCAGTTCTTAGCAGGAACTCAATATTTTGTCCTAAAATTATTTATATAATCTCCCAAGGACAAAGTTCAAATGGACTCTATGGCTCTGTTGCTGATTTCAAAGAATTTCTTTCTCCTTATTGTGCATGAAACTCTTTTTGAAATTGAAGCGTGCCCGACGGCCCGTGTAAAATCAATCCTCTAATATGAAGCATTGGTAAATTATGATTTTTGTGTTTACAGTATTTTTTGACCTTACTGTAGCCTCCTGCAAAGAAAAATTGTAGATTGAATTAGTTGTGATAATTTAACATGACAATTCAAGATAATTCATTCTATGACTTTTATTGTTTAGATTAATTTTTTTAAATAAAAAATGTTGGCTAATGTTTGTGTAGACCACGTTTTTGCTCAAGTCATTCTAGTTTTTGATAGCTGATTGTATTCAAGTTTGCCTTCTTGCAATTATTGTCAAGCACATCTGGTTTTTAGCGCGTTACCTGTCTGTAGGACTTACTGGCCTTGAGATTTGAGATATGGACAGATTTTCTGTTTGAAATTCTACATAGAAAATAAGCATGGTAAAGCTCTATAATTTTTTAATCGTGTTCTTATATGTGCAGGTGCATTCATTGGGATAAATATTGGTACTGATGTTTCAAATCTACCATCAGCTACTGATATCATTGGAGTCCTTAAAACTCATCAAATTAGTCATGTCCGTCTCTTTGATTCTGATGCCCACATGCTGAGTGCTCTCTCAAACACTGGCATTGAAGTCATGGTTGGTGTTACAAATGAAGAAGTCTTAGGCATTGGTGAATCCCCATCAGCAGCAGCAAACTGGATTAATAAAAATGTTGCAGCTTATATGCCTGGGACCAATATTACAGCAATTGCTGTGGGCAGTGAAGTTCTCTCTTCAATCCCAAATGCAGCACAAGTTTTAGTTCCTGCTATGAATAACCTGTATAAAGCCCTAGTTGCTACAAATCTAAATCACCTAGTTAAAGTTTCAACCCCACAGTCAATGGGCGTAATTCCTCGGCCCTTTCCTCCTTCTACTGCTACCTTTAACACTACGTGGAACTCCACAATATTCCAGATCCTTCAGTTCTTAAGAAACACAAATTCCTTTTACATGTTAAATGCTTATCCTTATTATGAATATGTTAAGAGCAATGGCATTTTTCCTATTGAATATGCCCTTTTCCAACCACTCTCTTCAGTCAAACAAATTGTTGACCCGAACACCCTCTTTCGCTACAACAGTATGTTTGATGCTTTGGTGGATGCAACCTATAACTCGATAGCTGCTCTCAACTTTTCGAAGATCCCTATTGTTGTGACTGAAACTGGGTGGCCTTGGTTTGGTGGTGCCAATGAACCTTATGCCACTGTAGAAAATGCTGAAACATTTAATAATAACTTGATTCGGCGTGTTTCAAATGATTCAGGTCCACCTAGTCAACCTGACATGCCAATAAATTCATACATCTATGAGTTGTTCAATGAAGATAAACGGCCTGGTCCTGTCTCAGAGAGGAACTGGGGTGTCCTTTTCTCTAACAACACCGCTGTCTATTCAATTAGTTTGAGTAATTCAGATGGCCGTGCAAATTCATCAACAGCTTTTTGTATCGTAAAACCAGGTGCAGATGAGAATCAGCTGAGAAGTGGACTTAATTGGGCTTGCGGGCCTGGCCAAGCTAATTGCAGAGCTATTCAACAAGGGCAGCCTTGCTATTTACCTGATACTTGGCAAAATCATGCTTCTTATGCATACAACGAATACTATCAAAAAATGCATAGTTCTGGAGGAACTTGCGACTTTGATGGTACAGCTACGACAACTACTATTGATCCTAGTAGGTTTCTGAATTCTGATGCCCTTATTCATTGTCCTTTAGAGATAAAGTGAATTCTTCTTTTTAAGTCCATCCTTTTTGCTTAATTATCCTGGTGAATTTTAAAAAAATGTTCAGTTTTTCTTTTATCCTTTGAAGCTTTCATATTGCAAATAAATTACAATTTATTATTTGCTTTCAAACACAATGTTATTTCTTTTTATTGTAATAAGCAACACCGTGCCTTTATATTTGATAGCAGTGCTGCTATCCTGTTGCCACTTTTTCCAGCTATCCGTGTTCATACACAACTCCAGGGCTCATTATGAAGGATAGGTAAAGTGCACATATTGCAGAAATTATTCCCAATCCAAACAAACATATGTGCTTGACTCTATTGAAAATGCTGTTGACAAAATTATATTCCTGTTTGCTGAAAACTTCAAACTCCTCTTGGTGTTTTCGAGGTTGAAGAGGATAAAACCTGCAACAAAATTTCAAAGGCTTTAAAGTTTCTGTCCGTCATTTCTATTGATGAGTAACCTATTTTTCTCACCTAGAAAACTACTTTCGTCGTGCACGCTTTCAGTTGATGTATATGTATGTGTTTGCCTTTGTTATACACTTGTGTAGTTAGAATCGTACATTATAATTTGTAAATTTTCTTATCCTGTGTTCATGGCTATCGATATGCAGGTTATGGATCCTGTAGATTTACTGGAAGGTGAGTGTTCTATTGTTGTTGTTCTTTTTGTGATTTTCTTTATCTGGCCTCTAAAATAGTTTTTATATTTTGGGGCAGTTCGAATTCAAGTACCGGTGGTCTATTATCACCTCCTGCATTTGGACCAGTTGGTCCATTTTCGAGAAGCTCAAGGAATTATATATATCTCCGCCAAATTGGATCATTGTCTGCAGTAATTCTTGCATTGATTTTAGTTTGATGCTAGTTAAGATTTTGTAGCATGCATGTTGATGAACTGAGATTGCACCTTCAGATGATATTCATAATTATTGGATAAATCCACCATCCATTGACTTTTGTCTCTGTGAATGTTTTATCAGTTATGGCAGATAAAGGGGGTGTGAAGACACAAACTGGGAATGATTTTTTTGATTGAAATAATCAATACTGATTAGTTTTGTCTCAATTTGCATTTTATAATATCATTAGAAAAATTCAATTTGGAGATTCAAATCCCAGACCCCGTTCATGAATTCGAAGCAAGCAGTCAATAGTTGGTGGTTTAAATTTATTCTAAATTTTGGCTGAAAATCTACATTTAAATTTCAAGATAGAGCCTGCCTTTCAAGAGTCCCATGAATCGAACTCGCGATCTCTGAACTGCTAGCAACTAAGAGTCCCGACCTTTGCCAGTTGGGATGTGGCCCGGGAGGCCAATTTCTAGAATTATTTTGTTTAATACTGTAGAAAAAATGGAGTATTTGAACTAAAATTCGTTTAGATCCTTCTAGTTGTTCATAATCCTTTGATATATAATAATGTCACCTTGACAATGTTTTACACGAGTTGTACTCATAGCATTATTCTTCGGATTAAGGTAAAGAATAAGGAGAGAATTGAGAAGCGAAAGAAATAATAACAAAAATACAATTGAACAATTTAAAAGTTGTAATGATATACAATATGTTGGAAAATGGCTTTGTTGAGCTTACTTTTGACACAATTTTAGATGGGATCCGTTGGTTCAATTTGGAAGATCAAAGTTGATCTGTGTTCTCCTCTGTAAAAATATTGAAATCATGTATTTATTTGCCAAAAATAATAAACGGGTGAATGAGAAATTGGAGCTCAAATTGAACTATTTGAATATGGTTTATGTTGTAAGGAAAAATATATTTAAATTTATCCTACGTAGGAACGCAATGACCACCTTATATATGGCTTTAGAAATGTGTAATCATGTGTAGCATATAAAATCTCTCCACGTGTATGTACATGGTGCAAATCAAGGACAAAAAATTGTACAACGAGCCTTGAACTCGTGTACGAGCATGACTTCTTTACACAAATGTCGGGCCAAACAGAGCAAAAAAATTGGCACATTGTGAGTGTCCATGTTGTGCTAATTTTTGCTTTCTCCAATTGATAAATTTACTCACTATTAATGGGGGCAAAGGTTATAACTGAGCTCGTTTTTCAGTATTCAACATTAGAAAAATTACACTCTTGCATAATTTTCAGATCCAATACTCAGAAGATTTTCATTTTTCTCTAAGTCTTGGTGGTTTTGTTCTGACACAAATTCATTTCGTCGGAGTCGAAATTGAAGTGCTTAAGTTCTACCGATTCTTTCGTTGTATCTTAGGAAACAAACGTTCGAACTAAATCTCAAGCGCCCACGATGAACAGACGAATCTGTTTTAAGAAAACTGTGTACATACAAGCCTCAGTTTACAGATTTATAGTATTTCAACACTTAATATATTTATGCAGTTTTCATTCTCTATTTGTTTATGTTCTTACTGTAATAAATAAATTTATGTAATTCTATATTATTGCAATACAATATACAAAATTTTGAAAGAATATAGAGCAAGAAAGTAGGAAGATGCGAAGAAATGGTATGTGGAAACTGGAAATTAACTCCATACCAAAAAAGTGAGATTTATTATTATTATTATTAATTTTTAATTTAGCCCCTATTTGATTTTGCTAAAAAAACAGATTTTTAGTAATTTTAGGAAAAGTTAATAAAATATGTTATTAAAAAATTAATAAATTTATGAATCTCGTCAAATTATGATTAAAGTAATAATTAACTTTAATTTTAATTTTTGTCAAACTTCGTCCCTTGAGGCGCGTTATATTTTTCATTATCATTTTTTTACTCATTTTCAACCACACATGAAGCCTACCAAATAGAGAATTTTCCCTAAGATCAATTTTCCTTATTTCAGCGAGGACTGGCTTAGAGAATGGCTGAGGAAAGCAAAAAAAAAAAACACTTCAGATTCACCAAGTACCTGAGGAAATGAAAATAGGAATTGCGGAGATGTACTAGAAGAGCAAAGCATATATGATTTCATGCAGTTACTCGGAGGCAGATTGGGAATTCTTTTTCCACTGAGATTTGTAGAAGGTTCGTAGAAACTACAGCTGAAGAGGTGATTGAGGTCTTCAGCAAAATTAGGCAGAAATGATCTATTGCTGAATATCAAGAACAATTTGAGGAATTAAAGTCTCAAGTGATGCTCTCACTCCCTCACCTACCTGAAACTTACTATATCTCTGTCTTTACGAGTTTTTTGAAAGAGGATATCAAGTCTATGGTGAAGATCATCAAACCTACAACCTTAGCCAAGGCTTTTGAGGTGGCTCTATTACAAGAGACTACTATTACCATATAAACCTTATACCCAAAACAAATGGACCTACTCAAATGCCGAACCAACTGAGGCTACCCACAAAACCAACCTCGTACAGAGTCAAACCAGAAAAACCCAAACAATCACCTGAAATTCAAAGCCATCACCCCTTCAGATTTTCAAACCAAGAGAAATACACTCGTGATTATGTGTGTAAGAATAGAATGTTGAACTTCATATTGGTGGATGAAGAGGAAAAAGGGGAGGATGATGAACTACCTGAGGAAGGGGAAGAACAAGAAATAGGAAGGGAATCAAATGAGATCATGGAGATCTCAATTCATGCTCTAATAGGAAGTAATAGAACTAAAACCATCGGGCTATCTGGGAACATCAAAGGCATGAGGGTATCCATCCTAATTGATAGTGGGAGTACCCACGGTTTTATTGATGAGCAATTGTCGAGGAATCTTAGTTACAGAATGCAACCAGTTAAACCTATAACGGTAATAGTGTCAGGGGAAGAAAAATTGATGAGTGATGCTATTTGCAATCCACTATCTTGGAAGATGCAGAAGTTCGAATTTTAGTACCAACTGAAGGTCCTTAAACTATGGGGGAGTGACATGGTACTGTGAATAGATTGGTTAAGCCAATTCAACCCAGTCCTCTTTGATGTCCACAAAGGAAGTATCAAATTCACTTATGGAGGCACTGAGATGGAATTAAGTAGTGAGACTATTAAAGGAAAATTCAAGATGATGACTGAGATGAAGGAAGAGAGGTGGTTTAAGAACCAGACATATGGGATGATAGACCAAATCACTGTCAGTCTGAGAGGGAGGGATGTTACGAGGGACATGAAAATCCATGGAAGTAGAGCCAAAAGAAGCAAATGAGCAGCAGAAGAAGGAAGGAAGGAAGAAGGAAATAACGGCTGCAACTGATATTTGAAGGCTAATGAAAACGGTGTCGTTTTGGCAGTCTTAGTAATTGTAATAAGAAGTGTGTTTTCTCACTTTTTTCTCCATCTGTTATAACCCGATGGAGAAGAAGAATGGGTGGGTACTTTTGAAGTGATTTCATCACTTTTCCCAAGTCTTTTTTCTCCTTTTATCTCTCTCGTCTTCTCTATCATCCCACGTCGTGACTCTTCAATATAGCACAATTAATTTCATTGGGCTTTAGCTTTAGCTTTCCGTTTCGTTTCCGTGTTAAATTGCTGTTAATTGTGTGAATTGGGTCCATTTTGGGATCAATCATCACAATTTAGTATGTTAACCTTATTTGGTAGAAATTAAAAACAAATTTTAGTACATTTTAATAAAAATTAATTAAATCTGTGATTAAAAAGTTACAAATATTATAAAACACATTATTAAAAATTAATTCTCTCACTTTGATTTGATAAAAATACACCACATGGGCCTAGAATGTGTTGGAGATCCTCTCGGTGTTCAAATTTACGGGGTGTTTGCTGCACGTTATTGAAAGAAGAATGTATTTTAAATAATGATGCGATTGAAAATATGCGGTTAAAAAATAAGAAATTTTTTTGAATGTAATGGAAAATATTATTTCAAGAAGTTAAAAATGAGTGTAGAAGGAAGTAATCAAACAAGTGCTTGCTCTCGCCAGCTCCCTATCATGACGTTGAGAATTTATCCGCAACGTGCATCAACCAAGAACTCGCCGCGTTGAGCAATAATTGGCCTTGCTAAGTCTACACTTCTCTGTTTATGCAAATCGAAGCGAAAGCGAGAGAGATAAATGGGAATGGGAAAGAGCATAAGTGAAGTGGGAGTGGAAGATTTGGTGAAAGCCGGCGTAGAGATTGAGGAGGCCATAGATTTTGAAAGACAGCTCAAAGATGCAATTAATGATTGTGATGCTGGATTCGACCCAAAGGAGCTGTGGCGGGAGGTCGTGGCTCGGAAATTGCAGAAACCATGGCATCCACATGGCGTGCACCAGCTTATCTACTACTCCGTCTACCATAACTATGACGAATCCATACATGGCCCTCCTCTTTATTGGTTCCCTACACCGTAAGTGCGTCTCACTCTCTCGTCTATTTGTTTGTGTATAGGCATCTTTGTGTACGTTTAGTAAAAGAATTTTAGATTATAATGTTTATTTCATGAATAGGATTAAAAACTATCAATGAGGTGCTGCTGCATTATTATAATTATTTGGAGTTGACATTTAGCTCCTTCGATTACCTTTTGACATTGGAACGATTGAGATTATCCAAATCCGCTAAACAACAGCTCAGACATCTTCTTGGTAGCTAGACAAAATGGGAGAATATTGTGGTTATTCTGACGCTCTATACGCAACTTCAGCGACATTAGACAGGATATTTGTCCACATTTCAAGGAGAGAGGGAGACCAAGTCATAGAATTTGTTAGGCTGGTTGTCTCTCAGGGTGACAATAACTCAGCCTTTCTGGAATTTGGTTTTGGGCACCGCACTGACCAAGAGTTTTTGGATTCTGATGAAGTGCATAAGGAGTTAGAATTTACGATGAATGGGATCACATGGCAAAATAATAAGTTCATGATAAATTCTGGTTTGTTACTTTTTGGCGAATTGATAGTTTAATTCGATTGGAACTTGGTCATTGATCACAACTCAACGCCTTCGGCCCT
>CAIGRP010039679.1:0-16229 GCA_903798385.1 Fraxinus cuspidata
AATAAGTAGGGATATTAGAAAGGGTCACTATCTCTTAGGTTATGGGTCTTTTTTGCTTTTAAATAATGTGGACCTCTCCATCATTATTGAGGTTGCTGCATTGTGGAATAACCCTTATTTGTTGTTAGACACCTTATTTCTTTTTCTTGTGACATAAGTTTGTTTATGGAAAGAACTTCTTATATACTATACCAGTTGCCACTAACTTCAAGCATCATGATGTTAGTATATCTTGATCTTTGTAGATGAAGATGCCTTTGATGCCCTGCAAACTTTGGCTGATTTGTCTTTGATGATGCCAACAGAAAATGAAGAAGGTAAATAATAATGTTCAAGTTTTTTAGTTTAAATATCGTTGGAAGGGCCAGATTGACTATATAAATTATTTAACCCAGTTAGTTGCTTATCATGCAACTTGATTTAGTTTATAATGTTGGCATTTAAATTCTCTGCTTACTAAATTTCATATCAGGTTGTTTTCATATCCGGTTCTTACTTTTATAAGCCATTTTCGTATAAGAAAATGTATTATCCGTGTATTTCTTACAACACGGAATTTGTGTAACTTTTGGTAAATGTGATGATGATACTGTCTCCGCAAATGTTTTTAATAATGATTTATAGATTGTTTCTTCAGCAAGCAGTTAAATATGGTGAGAGGTGAAAATTGTTTTGTTTGCAGTTTTATCAGTTCTATTTTGGAGGAGTTTGTTTAGGGTTTAGGATTTCAGCTCACTTTTTGATTTCTACTCTTTATTTTTTAAAGTTTTGCCGAATGTTTCCGTTAGATCAAGCTATTGCAGTTCATGGACTTACCATTTCAATCATCTGTGGAATCGTTATTTGGTTTTTCCAGTCTTCATTCATCATGTATGTATTTATTCTTTATTCAGTCATAACTTTATTCAATTTCGTTCTGATGTGTCAGATTCAAGGGTTCAGTTAAAAGATGGAGATGACGATCATGTAGATGAATCTGGGTCATTAGAAGCTCGGCCAGTAAACCAGAAAAGGGACAGACGTAGATCCGCAGGGGTTAGGATGAAAGGTTACCTATCAATGATAAATTCTGAAGTGGCTTCTGGTAAAACGTCAAAACCTGGAAAAGGTTCAGTTTCCGATGTTAGTGCTGTCGCTGCAGAAATTCCGGATTCCCATCAATCTATTCCCAAAACATCAAGGAGAAAGCAAAAGAGGTTAGCGTCAAAGGTGAGATTGGACATAAAACTTCTCTCAGCTTTGCTCATCATCTTTATCAAATCTAATTTTTGGCATGAAATGTACAAAAATGTTATTTGCAGATTCAAAATATTGAAGCTCATCCTGGTGAATCCCTAGGGATTGAGGTAACTTTATATTCCTCATCTATTTCTTTTGTCTTGCACAATAACCTTTTTCAGAGAATAATGGAGCTTCTCTGCTCTATCATTTTGAATAGCACGGATCACATTCACAACTTTTACAAAATTGTTGAATTGTTGTTTTGAACTCTTTGTTATTGAGATTACATAGTTATCACACTTAGAAATACATTCCGTATCTCAAATAGTGCATTGATTACTCAAGCCAGTGTCTTATCCAGTCAAGAGCTCACTGAATTCAAATGATGCCTACTTCTTTTAGGCTGGAGATGCAGGGAAAAAGTTGATGAGCAAGAGTAAGAAAGCTTCACAAACTGGTTCGCCAAAACTGATGAAAGTTTCTGAAAATTCTTCAAATGCTGATCTACGAAGAGAAGGAAGTGACTCAGCACAATCAGCTGCTCAGGTCCCTGTGGTTAACCAGGTTAACTTACCTACTAAAGTCAGGAGTAGGCGTAAGATGGACCTCAAAAAACCAAATAAAATTCCAATTGACCAGAGTACCGTGCCTTTCGCCTCACTGCAGGACAGATCATTTGATCACAAGGTTTAATAATCTCCACTTTATTCAAAATTTGATGTTTGGTTATTCATGTATTAATTTCCGTTTTGCAACTTTTTCTTTTTACTTTTTGCAGAAAAAACTGTCTAATTGCCTATTGAATCCTCATGTTCAGAGATGGTGTGCATACGAGTGGTTTTATAGTGCAATTGATTATCCTTGGTTTGCAAAACGGGAGTTTGTTGAGTATTTGTATCATGTTGGATTAGGTCATGTTCCAAGATTGACCCGTGTGGAATGGGGTGTCATAAGAAGGTACATGTTTCTAGCTAATCATTTTCATGCTGAAGATGTAGCAGTATGTTAGACAATGCTTCACATCTTCACTCTCATGTTCATGCAGCTCTCTTGGCAAACCACGGCGATTTTCTGAGCAGTTCCTGAAAGAAGAAAAGGAGAAGCTTAATCAATATCGAGATTCCGTTAGAAAACATTACACTGAGCTCCGTGAAGGTATCGGGGAAGGACTACCAACAGATCTTGCACGACCCTTATCAGTTGGACAGCAAGTCGTAGCCATTCATCCAAAAACAAGGGAGATCCATGATGGCAGTGTGCTAACAGTTGATCATTCTAGGTGTCGGATTCAGTTTGACCGTCCTGAACTTGGGGTTGAATTTGTCACGGTAATTTATTCCCAACTTGCATCATTATTCTAATTGTAAATCTATGGTATATGGTTTTTGCCTACCGTGTCACGTAGATATATTATATTACCACAACATTTGTATGAACTCTGATCATAATGATCTAAAAACTATTGAAGACTTTAGTACTAACACTCAGAATTGAGATGTTTCTTACGAGTAATTTCTTTGTCCATGTGATTTAAATGTAATCAGCGCGAAATTCCCAAGGGGAGCTATAATCCAGTTGTTCATCATTTGGTTTAGGTGAAGTTTGCTGTGAAACCTCAATTTGGCCATAGGTTAGATGTGAATTTCAGGTTCATTCACTCGTGATGAGTATGCACTAGGCATATGAGAAGTCAAATCAATCTTTACTACTTTCTCCAATTCTGCAGAAATGTCATTTTAGATGTACTATTACTACAAGTTGTGTTCCCTTTTCTTAAACTTTGTACCACATTAAAACGTGAATCTGGTATTCCACTCTGATGCTTGTATCTTATTCTGGTCCTATTGCATTTCATTCTCTTATGAAATTTTTAGTTTAACTATTGAACAGGGCTCCATTTTTATTCGATTTCTCGTTTGTAAATTGTTTTATTCAAACTTCGTACTCTATTTAAAAGACCTTTTCTAGAGAGAATGTGAAGCAACAAACTTCTGGTTTAATTCATATTCATGTTCATGTTCATGTTCATGTTCATGCTTCTGCATTTGTTTTGTTACAATTTCATGTTACCGAAATCTTTGTTTCGACATATATTTATTTTTTAATTGCTCAATTCCACTGCTAGGATGGCTTTATGTAATTATTTACCTTTTGCAGGACATTGACTGCATGCCCTCAAATCCTTTTGAGAATATGCCTGCTTTTCTCTGGAGACATGCACTTATTGTTGATAAGTTTTTGGAGAATTATAATGAGTTGAAAATGAATGGACAAGCAAAAGAATACTGGAAATTTTCCCCGGGTGACAATCTGGATAATGTCGATGGTCTTTCCCATTCTTCTCCCGCTCATTCTGCCAGTAGTTTATTGAAGCAGACAAAGGCATGAGTTTTGTCTCCCTAGTTTTTCATTCTCAATTATTTGGATTAAAGTTCATTTAAACCTGATTCTAATTTCCTCTTTTTAGTACCTGATTCCACTGTTTAGGCACTTCTTAATATTATTTCAGATGGTGATTATTTAAGAGAAAGTTTATATGATTTGTTTGGAATTTCCTGTGCCTGTGGTTCATTAAAATCTTGCTTTATTTTTATGTTTTTGAATATTATGGATTTAGAAGTCTTATTCTGATCCTAGGAAGGAAAAGGAACCAGATTTGTCTGATAAATTATATGATATATATGAGCAGACTGATTTTTGATGAGTGAAGTGGTGGAAATTCTTTCTCAAAACATGGACTTCCAATTCTAATTGACTATATTCCAACTATTGTGGACCTATGAAATTTTATCTCAGTTGTTTCATTTAGGATTTTTTATTTAATACTAGTTGCTCATCTTCTGTACCAAAAGTTTATGTTCACTTCTGCTGATGAATAATAAATGTATAGTTTTATAATCTTCAGGAGTATCTAAACAAAGAGTTTTGTTTACCAGGTGGCTTCTGCAAATGCCAATGTGCAAACTAGGACTGGGCCTATAGAAACTACTACCATTCAACAGATCGCGTATTCTCAGCCTTGTTCACCAGCTCACATTCAGGCAAAAGAAGCTGATGTTCAAGCTCTTGCTGAGCTGACTTGTGCTCTTGATAAAAAGGTTATAGCATCCAAACTGCTGATCTACTGCATATGTGTTTTTACTTAATTCACATTGTTTCTTGCATGTTTTGCTACAAAACCTCCATTCAGAAAGATTTAATTTAATTTTTAAACAGAGAAAAATGAGATGATACTTGTGGGTCCATTGGAATGTGTGGTTGAAAATGAAGTCTACCATTTATAAATGATTTATAATATTGCAAACGGAGGTTAAGTTTGTGCTATGGGGCATTTGAACAGCGTTTCAATATGTATGATATATGTGGTCACATTGGAGCTGTTTCTCAAACCTATTATTATTGTGCTTTATATCAAGTAAACAAACTAGAAGAGAGCTCATTCATTTTGTAACATGTAGGAAGCTGTTGTTCTAGAGTTGAGACGCATGAATGATGATGTGTTGGAAAATCAGAAGGATGGTGATGGCTCTTTGAAGGAATCAGAGCTGTTCAAAAAGCAATATGCTGCTGTACTTGTACAATTAAATGAAGCCAATGAACAGGTATAGATCTCCGAAAATTAGAATTGAAAATTGCTTTTGCCAGTTCTGTCTATCGGCAGAAGGGATTGCAGTTAAATAGGTGCTATAGAGCGTCATTTTGTTTTGCAGGTATCTTCTGCTTTGTATTGCTTGAGACAACGGAACACTTATCAAGGGAATAGTTCACTTGTATGGCCAAGGCCAGTCAACAATTTCAGTGATCTTGGTGGCATAATGAGCTCTCAACCGCATGAATTAAGAATACAAGTGAACGAAATTATTGATAGCTCAAGAACAAAAGCTCGAACGATGGTAGATGCAGCTATGCAGGTAGTGTTGTCATTTATATCTGCTGCTTCAGTATTCTGATAGAGCTTGTAGAATTGATTTAATATAAATACATTTACAACTCTTATTATTGGCATGAATAGAAGGAACCTTTGACAGACATTGAAACTTGGATTAATGACCCCAGCTAGATATAACAAATAACGATGATGATGAATATACGAAATTACTCATAATATTTACTGTAGAACTAGTGTGGTCATTTGTTGGAGTGATGCTTACCAAATTTTCCTCGGGGTAATTTGTTTCAGGCCATATCATCACTCAAGGGTAGGGAGGATAGCATGGAGAAAATTGAGGAAGCTATAGATTATGTGAATGATCAGCTTCCATTGGATGATTACTGCAAGCCAGGGGTGAGATCTTCTACCTTTTCCTACAAGTTTCACATAACATCTAAGATCAATTGACTTTGTGAACGTTGTAATTTTTGCAGGCACCTGATTGTGAGTTGAATGCATCCGATAAAAATGAGGCACAAATTCCTTCAGAACTGATTACTCAATGTGTAGCTACATTGCTTATGATTCAGGTAATTCTTGGAAATACTAGGCACTTTTCTCTCTCTGAAAGATATGTTTGGCTAAGCTAAAAATGTTTACTTATAAGTAAATAAGTAAGTTTTAAAATTATTTAATTCTTTTATTCATCAAAGTTGGGAAAACATTACTCTTTCGACACTAATGTAAGAGTCACTTTCAGTAAAAATAAATAAATTGTTATACTTGAAAGTAAGAAAAAGTTATCCAAATATGCTCGTAGAAAAGAATACTTGAAAGCAACCAAACATGTTGCAGTCACCATTATTTTCAAATGCTGATTGGAGTCATGTTTAAGTAATTGCAGAAATGTACAGAACGAGAATTCCCACCATCTGATGTAGCACAGATACTTGATTCTGCTGTTACAAGTATGCAGCCGTGCTGTTCGCAGAACCTTCCTGTGTATGCTGAAATACAGAAGTGCATGGGTATTGTCAAGAACCAAATATTGGCACTGATACCTACATAGCCTTGTAAAATCAGACCCTTTGCGCTTTGTTGTCGTGAATCTGACATGCACAGAATAAAGTTAACCGTTAATTCGGTTTCAGAACCTGTAATCCTGTGAAATTTTCTTCCATCCATTGCTATTGGGATTGATGTGTAAAAAGGTATTGTAGTCAATTCATTGGTATAAAACTCTTGTGGCCTGAGAAGCTAAATTTTCTAGTTTCTGGTGAAGAGCAGTGATGGTTGGCACCTTCACAGTGCTTGTTTGGCTTAGCATAATATTTTTTTACTTATAAGTAAATATGCGAGTTAAGTTGTCACTCAACTTTTCCAAATGTTTCATATTGTATTTAGTTATAAAAGTTTTACAAGTTGTCGCTAAACTTTAAAATTTTTTTGAGTTGCCATTTACTTATGTTCCGCCAACACTAGTGGAAATTTTGCCTGCCATGTAATCTAGTCTATTAACTTTTAAAGTGATGTGAGAAATGAGATAACATTTTGACCAGTTTAATAGCAACTCAGAAATCCTTTGAGAAATGTTTAGTGGTAACTCAACAAACTTTTAGAGTTGCTAGTTATTTGCCCGTGAATTCTATTAATTTAAAGGTAATGTTAGTGCATTAAATGTGTTGGATTCTTATAATTTAAATCTTGAATCAATGTTTATTCGAATAGATTCTCAACTATTCACCTCTGAATGGATCAATTTGCAATAAGAAAACAAATTGATGTGAAGACGTTCAACTAAATGTAAGTAGAAAAATGTAAAATTATAGACAAATAGATGAAGCTAAAATTAAAGATTGACATGTTATGCAGGTTATATTTAGGGTATGATAACATTAATATGTTTCAATCTACTATAAAATTAGAAATGTCAGATTCAACATCCTATGTATGTTAAAATTTATTATACTAACGAAAATTATAGTATCGTAAGACACTATTTATTTACAAGAAGCATGAGGTGAAGCATTTTTTCCCAAACCAAATAACTATACTATTCAAATAGAATATAAGGACATCTCATCTTACAATATAAATGTCGTAATTGTTTCGCTATATTTTAGCTTCTTATTCAGTGTCTACTCAGGTTGATGTGTTGAAAACTGAAAAGGGCAGATTGCAGCTGGAGTCGAAAGCCTTGTAAAATGAGAAGTGCAGATTACAAATTGAGCTTGAGAAATAGAAATCTGAGAAAGAAAAAGTATTACACTACTGGTTACCTATGACAAGATAGACTTGCACAAGAATCTACATTTATACACATTGATTGGGGAAAAAGAAGATATTTTTTAAAATAATTCAATGCACAGGTAATCAAATTTAAAATAAATTCAAAAGATCATAAGCATCCCATCACAGAAACATCTACTACAAAGCAAAATAGTGAGAATTCATTTCAATGTTTTCATTTTTTTTGTGCCTAGTTGATCTGATCTTGGAGAAGGAAGTTGAAAGGAAAATAATTTACTGATCAGTCAAAGATGACAGCAAATATTGGAGGAGTGGTGCAGTGTCAGGAGCATGATGGCATCAAAATGCTTAGGAGAGGGAGATAACAGTGACTAATAGAGTGAAATGGCATATAAAGGCAATCCACCATGAGGTAAAAAGTAAATGCATGGTAACAAGAGATTAATGCCAGAGTCACAGAGGGACAGTGGACACAGAGAATGGCACAATCAATTGCTTTGTCTTCATTTAAAGCCCCAGAAGTTAACCGCTCTACCGTTCTAGGAACTACATGAGCTCTGGTCGCCGTTCCAACAACATCGGTATCAGTGAAAACATCCGAATTTGGAGTAGGTATCCCACCACATGGGCTTAAACCTGAAATGAAAACACTTGCATATAGTAACTCCATTGAATGCAAACCTATTCCAAATACACCATCTAAGCCTAGAATGGAATTTTAAGTCTCTACCTAGACCTGGTGGGGATATTTGGATTTCCAAACCGTCTAATGATAAAGAAATGATGTTCAAATGGGAGGTGTGCTCTCTATGTAATTGCAAAATAATGTTAAATATAAATTTGCAAGAGATCAGAGTTGTATTTCCATTTATTTACATGGAACATGCTACATGTACATAATTTTTTTACATAATTCCTTACCGACTACTCACAATAGGGGGTGGGGACCACATCTTGAGATTTTTTTAAATTCACAGGGGCCCTGTGTACATGTGAGAGGGGGTAAACAATTTGGTACATTAAATTATGTTCAAATATCTTTTTCCTATTTACATAGCCCCCATTGTTTGGGATGAGCTACATGAATGAAATTTGATGTCATTTAACTCCACAAGGATACAACCATCGATCGAATAGATGTAACAACGAACAAAATGGGTACACGATAGGCATGCACTTTGAATTTCGGGTACAACCTCAACTCCTCAAGTGAACAATATGCATGCAAATGGTACGGATTGAATTTCACATGGACCATGTTGGGTCAAAATGGGCCATAATCGAAGGTCTATCTGATTTTACTTTGTCCCCTACAAATTATTTGAAATTGCTAATATGTTACAGCGAGTGATGTTGCTTTACTCCTAGAAATGGGAAAGGAGCCGATGTTTTGCCTCACTAAAAAAAAAATTAAAAAAAATTCGACGTCTTGTTTATTATCATGAGAATTAATCCTACTTGTTCTGGGGTTTCCACGTTAAAAAAAAAAAAGGGACAAGTTGTATTCCCGTTTTCTTAACCCCTATTGGTCAATCCAAACTGTCGCAGTCGTTAAATGAAATTTGATTGATTGTCACAAAAAAAAAAAAATCTCGCAACTCAAACATGCAGCCATAGATCAAATAGATGAAATGAAGAACTCAAGTGTAGACAGAAAACAATAACAATGCAACTGTTGTAGGCTCAAGTAATATTACAATTGACGAACAAAAATGTACCATAAAAGAAGTACTGAAAAATGAAAAGCATAACGTCATGAGTAAAAACCTCAAATCATCCAATAATTATCTCATTTTCTTATTTCCTACCATTCTATTCAGAATAAACATCCCTGATTCCCATTTGTTTAACACCAAAATAGCGGGTACATTAACCTCACAATTGGTTAATGACATCTTCCCAGGGAAGACTGGCAGATTCAGGCAAAACGACAATGTTACAATTTACATGCCTCATTCTTCAGCCTATTAACCTAAAAAACCAGGCCAAGAAATATGAGGCCAACCAATTGTATATACGAAAGAATTGAGATCAGATACCATAGAACAAGATTTTCCTAGCAGGTGAGCGCGCCCTCATGGGATCTGCAGTTGCCATTGTTTCAAATACCCAAAAGAAACCTAAAGATATCACTCAGTGAAATAATTCCTTCTACGCGTTTGCTACCAGCCTCCACGATAACAAGTCGTCTGACTCCTGAGAATGAAAAATTAACCACTTGAGTAGTTATTTACCTTTAAGGAACTCGAAGAAGGAACATGCATTTCAGTCGAAGTTAGAAATAAGTCACTTGTTTCAACAGTGAGATAAAAACTACTCTTTCAAGATAGGCAACTATTTTTACTAAAAAGTAACATACGCAGACTTGTTCGGCAACCAGTAGATTTTACTTTCAAGCTTAATGTGCTCTTTTCTTAAGAAGCAAAAAGCAAAGAATAGTTTACCTGGTTTGGATAATCTATCCATGACTTTATGCAGTGGATCAGACCGCAGACACATGTGACATCTTTGATTCTCGTAATCGTACGTTGTGATGGGGTCATCTCGGTATTGCAACACCTAAAATTCCGAAAGTAGATATTTTAAGTTAATACGGAAAGGAAAATACTTAATATGAAAAACGAGGAATAATGTGCATCTTATCTCTGAATTCCATAGGTAAATAAAGGTCACAAATTAGAAAACAACTGCATCTTTCTTCAACAAATTTCTAATTCAATTAAATTGTGCAAAATTCTACGTCAATACGTCAGAACCATGAAAGATCTGTGAAGTTCACTTGTACCATAAACCTATAATTTCTCTAGATCAACACATATACCTACATCATATGAACTCCCCCACTATCGCAACTCTGGCACATTTATGGCCCAAGATACAATTTCAGTAACAATCTCAACAACGTGAAACAAGCTTGGAGGAAAGAACTAATTATTATTGCAACAAGTTCAAAGAAAAAATTTAGACTTTTAGTAACATCTTCCAATTATATGAATTTAAAATCAAGTTACCGGTCCCAGTTAATGTCTTTTCTTGTCAAGCAAAGACAACATGCACCTATGCCCCTTAAATGGTACGAAATGAAAATGCAGTACGTGGTGCTGACACAAAATAAAAGTGCTTACCTGATGAATAGTTGTCTCTTCAATATTAATGCGTGTATAAATTTTGTCTTTAGCCAAAAAAGTAATATCGCTGTCAAAAAAAAAAAAAAAGGAGCCTTATATTATGAAAAATGTGACTGGATATAGGTTCCAAATTGCCTGAAACATATAATTTTATTGCTATAAGCACAGCACAACTACAGGCACTACTAACCTTCGAGAATATACATCCAACAAAGAATCTTTGTCATCAACAATGGGGATTGAACTAACTTGAGCTGCAATGAAAGAGACATTACTGCTTAGGCATTCAGCTGGAAGTGAGCACTGTATCTCCCTACACAATACATACAATGTGTGTGCATGCCGTGTGCAAAGTTCTTGGAATTAGTTTTATCGTTGAAATTTCTTTTTTCGTGTTCATATTCTCCAACTCTATCTTTCCAGGCTGGAAAGGTTAATTTTCAGATCTACGAAGTAAAGGAAAAAACACAAAATAAATTTGAGAAACGTGTGCTTGTGGTGTGCAAAGTGCTTGGAAGTAGTTTTATTGCTGAAATAATTTTTTTTTTCACATTCATATTCTATACCAATAACCTTTCCAGGCAAAAAAGGTCAAGTTTCAGAATGACCAAGTTAAAGGAACAAGCACTCAATAAATTTGAAAAATGTGCTGCTAATGTTAACTTCTGGCAAAATAATTTGGAATTCCAATTCTTCTCTTTAATAAATGTACTAGCTTTTACAGCACAATCAAGGTT
Organism: Fraxinus cuspidata; assembly: GCA_903798385.1. NCBI lineage: Eukaryota > Viridiplantae > Streptophyta > Magnoliopsida > Lamiales > Oleaceae > Fraxinus > Fraxinus cuspidata. The sequence continues at coordinate 11,208 of CAIGRP010039679.1, forward strand.
TCAGCATACTTGTGTGTGTGTGTGCACACGTATATTTTAAATACATTTTTTTAGACTTGTCAGAAATTTTACTTAAAGTGATTTCATATGTGAAAAGAAGTGCAAGATGATTATAATATCGAAGAAATTATGAAAAATGAGTAATAATTTCGGTAAGTAATAGGATTATGGTGGCTGAGGGATGGAAGAGAGAAGAGACCACTCAAAATAAGTATGCATACCTTGAATTAGTAAATTCAGAGCTGCACTAAGTGTTGCAGTGGGTCTCAACATTGCCAATGACCGCTGATTTTGCTCTCCAATTTTGGGAACCCAAGTGCCGACAGGGATTGCACAAATTGGCAGTTGAAGTACTGGTAATGAGCTTGACGAATGTTTAAAATATCGGCAAATACCTGTCAAGTGTCACAATGTCAAGAGCACATCATGTAAAATTTTCGAAACTAAGCCATACATAAATACACACGCGTGCACATGAGCATGTGCATCATTTTCCTCACATTTCAGTATTCCGGAAAGAGAAGCAAGATGCAATAGCTGTGGGTTCAATGCATCCTCTGAATGTGAATGGATAATAGGAACTGTAGACACACCACTTCGCAAAATCTTCAAAGCAACTTCTTTCAAATTGCTATTTGGCCTGGCCTGAAAAATCATAATCACAATTAAAGAAATTACCTTCATGCTTATTGTAGAGAATAGAAATAATACTCTCTTCAATAGCAAATACACCCACATAGAAAAAAAGGGAAATTAAGGGATATGGGAAACCAGTCAACTAGATTAAAAATTATTCCCTCCATCTCAAATAAAGATCTGGGCTGATTTCTTCGGCACACAAGGTGTTTTTCTTGGAGCAATATTTTATGATAACGTGCAAAATTTTTAAAGAAAAAGAATTAATACAAAAAATTGCTATTTGAATGGTAGATTAAACAACATTAATAGATCAAATAATACATTCATTTTCTGCAGAGGGACTATATCTATGAGCATCAACAGCATAGCCTGTCCATGACAATATAAGTCATTTTACATCAAAATTTGCATCAACTACATTATTTACCATTCTATCATGTGCATATCCTAATAGGCAAAGATGTAAGATAAGTTCAATATTTTTGTTGCAAAAAGGCAAGTAAAGCCAATCTTTAGACCATTCTACACCAATCATTGGGTCAGTCACATTATACCCGGTTCTCACTTCCGTGACTCGAACCAGGGATTTTCACAAGTTATAATTCAATAGAATGTTTCTAAAAACTCGCAAAAATGATGTCAAGTATGGAAGCTAGCTTCAGTGATCATAAGGTGTATGTTTGTTACATCAAATATTTGTTTCATGTGTGTCAACATGTTCCATCATCACAGGGATGCAACTAGTAAGACAAAAGTAGTATCCCAACGGTTCATTTCATAAATATTAGTATGCATAAGATTTATTTACAAACTCGCATGTGAAATTGACATGGTAACATTCAACGAATAGTACTCACATGCAAAAGCAGTCTTGGAACTGCACTTCCTTGCCCATTTATTCGACTATTCAGGTATGAATTTGCTTCTTTCCAAGCAGATATAGTATGTGTCTCAAGCTCTTCCTCTGTCAGATTCGACCCATGATTACCTAGCTGCCAATACAGAGTATCAGGAACTGCACATTTCAAGATTTTGCAATGCAGAAACTAGTAATGATAATTATATAAAAAGATGTCAGGCCACGTAGAAAAGGAAAATCCATCATTTCTGCAATAATTTATCATTTGGTAGTAAGTATTATCCATCAACTATGACAAACTAATCCTATGGCCTACCTTTATTTATGCTTGCAACATAGATATAAGACACATTAGAAGATGTAGAGAAACATCAAAAAACCATGACATGATTTAGGTGAATTAAGGTATAACTATGTCATAAATTACTGAATAACAAGAACCAATGAAGGGGGGACAGAAACCTGGTAGACAGGCTTATTTGAAACACTGATAAATTAGATGATACAAGCACTTCTGTTTCCCACATGCATACCTGTTTTTAGCCTCAGTGCAGATAAAGTGCCAATAACAACAGATATTTTGAAATAATAAATATATTGTTAATTATGTTTATTAATACCACCGATCACAAAGTGGCCTTGCACAACATCAGACAAATATTCTATCAATAAAGGATTACAATGAATGAATTCAGAGTTTTAGGTTGCCAAATAATTTTATTCCTAGTGTCCTACATTTATCAGCTCTTTACATATCTAGTGCCCTTCCTGCTTCAAACAGCTGATCAGATACTGGTTTATTGGGTCTAACATTGTATGTCGTGCAACAAATGTGCAAAAGACATAAGTGAGGAACAGATACTGGTTTATTAGGTCTGACATCGTACGTCATGCAACAGATGTGCAAAACACATAAGGAAATTGTACTCTTTCAAAGAATTCATGCGACATGCCAATTTAATTCATTAATACTAATAAAAGGAAACAAACATTAGAAAAGTGCACTAGGCATAGAATGATGCACCCATTTGAAATGTCATTAAGGATAAGAAAAGAAACCAAAAGAAAAGGAGGACGGCAAAACAAAAAAAATTGAGCCATCTTCTACAAAATAAAGAAAGGCGAGCTTAGAACATACCTCTCTCATAATCAATATAAAGTCCAGTGCACTAAGAACTCCAACAAACTTCCCCTTCAAGAAGTCCCATAAAGGTGCCATAGATATTCCCTGGAAACTCTTGAATCAGAACAGATGCATATACCAGAAAGGAAGTAGATAACTAAAAACACCAGAAAGCAATGAGAAATGAAAGACACAAGTACAAAACATCTTTTATTCGGGGGTCGGTCCAATACAGCACTCATACTCCTTAGAGGCATTAAAAAAACAAATAACAGGACTCAATGCCCAGTAGATCCGTTTAAAAAAGAAGGCAAAAGTATTTCTCAACAACATATACTCACAAAAGGTTTCCATCTTTGTGGATGACATGTTTGGGTGGGCTTACAAACTTATTTATAAGGAGAGAAAAAGTAAAATAAGCAAGCTTATAAGCCAACCTAACATGCTCCATAATATCAACTAGCAGTGGTTAACAAATCCAGCAGCAGCGAAATGCAAAATTGGACTAGTCTCGTAAACCAAACAATCAATTTGTTTTTCTATAATCTAGTGGTATTTCAGAATGCTAGTTCTAATAGACACCCAGGTTACTCTACTCTCGGATAAAAACAAAGATAAAAAGAAAAATAGAAAATGGCATTGCTAATTTAGATAGTTCTACAATAGCAATGTTCTTTGCATTATAGTTAAATGATGGAGATATCTAATATTCCTCGAAACACATAAAGTACTTCTGAATAACTTTAGCCTTCACATTATTAATGGCAATACCTGCTCATGCAGAATATGAAATGCTTGCTTTACAGGAAGGTCAACATCCAAAGCAATGACCTGCAAACCAAGAGCAACCAAATCATTGAAAACAAAATTTGAATTAACCCATGGCCAGAGGGCCATCATCGACAAAAGATGACGAAAGGGGAGGCAAGGATAACTATCCAGACCTTGCCTGATTCAGGAAGTAACTCATAAGCCATGTGCATTGACATAAATGAAGCTATACGATGCCGAGATATCTCCAAATCTGCTTCTGAAATCCTTGAAAAGGGCTCATATGACACACTATCTGACACTCGAACCTATTGTGGACATTAAGTGAGTAAGTGCCACAACCAGATCAGCTCACTTTTGTGTGACTGATCCGTGAGAACAAGCATGTTCATTATTTAAACAACATGGTGGCAGGGCCAAAAAGGAAAAAACTTAACAATGAGCATGCTTGAAGTCAGTTTGAGGCAAAAAAATATAAATTTTGGAAGCAGAAATTGCAAGTTTGTTTCCTATTATCAAACATATTTCACCTTTAGATTTTTCCAATGCACTTAATGGGGAAACAGAATTTTCCCAAATCCCATATTGCTTAAATAGATGATACTTTGGTAAACAAAAGCCTAAAGTCCTTAATAACACGTACAAGAAAAATTATTTTGAAACCTATTACTGCAAAAGCAAAAATTTAGATTGAAAGTTAAAATAGCAAATACCAGACACATTAGAAGAAACAGTTGTACTTGTAAAAGAAAGTTGATGTGCAGAAATGTAATACCACACGGTGGAATGCCTCATTATCAACATCCATGTCGGAGCCAGGACCAGGAGGAATTTGTGGACTTAGCATTGCAGGAAGATAGTTTGCTTCCCTTGCTAAGAGGATAGTGTTCACTGTTCCTATGTTACTACTGACAAAAGGTTGATGCTCATCATGTCGCCATTCACCATCGATAACAAATTTGTACTGCATGTAAAGTAACAATAATTTCAAAAGCTACAGTTAACGAGAAATCAGCAAACAATTCAAATACTCCAAAAAAAAAAAAAAAATCAGTTGAAAAATACTTGATTGATTGAGGTTTTTCATAATCATTCCATTTTAATAAAAAAAAATCCACTATCAGAAATTAAAAAATATAGTTCACCCAGGCACTACTTTAGGTAGTAACTGAATGCATTTTTGGTTCCGCGTATTTTCCCATTTCATACCTTGTTAATCATGAAAAGGTCTAAGGACGTTTCTTGTCAAATTATTGATAAAAAGAAAAGAAGGATATCAGTTTAATAGGGGCAATTTTAGGAAGAAAATAATCCAATTTGTTTAGGAAAGCAACAATAATTTGACGAGGATGAAGCAAATGGCTGTGGCGGTTTGAAGTGGAGAGGGAGAGTTTCTGGAGAGAAATCATAGGGGCGAAGTATGGTGTGATGGAGGGGATCTAGTGCTTGAGTGAGGGTAGTGGTTCTTACGGGGTGAGTTTGTGGAGGTATATTCGTCGAGGATGGAGCGACTTCGGGATAGATTGACTTTTGTGGTGGGGAATGGTAATAATATCAAATTTTGGGATGATTGTTGGTGTGGAGATCAACCGCTAAAGGTGGGGTTTCCTTCCTTGCATCGCATTACTAT
>CAIGRP010039693.1:0-20473 GCA_903798385.1 Fraxinus cuspidata
AAATTTGATTTTTAATAAATTTTGATATAAGTTGATAAAATGTGTAGTTGAAAAATTGTGAATCCCATAAAATATGTAGTTGAAATTAATAGTTGATTTAAATTAAAATCTAAATTTTAATCCTACCAAACAGGCATAATATTGTGATAAAAATTCTGGCACCAAGAATATTCTTTTTAACTGTCATAACTAACTTTAAAAAACAGGCCTCCCACTTGATAAAGAAAGGAGAAAACTCCCACATTATTGCCAGAGAAAAACATGGTATGCCTTTGATAATGTCAATACACAGGCTGTCCGCAAACATCTATGCATGTTGTAATAAAGACCTTAAAACAAGCAAATAGGTTGCTATCCACCTCTATATAGTCTCTTGCTTTGGCTGATTTTCATTTCAGCCTCGTAACCAAGTTCGTTCCCTTTTCCGTTTCCAAGTTTCTCTACTCCGTTATCAAGCTCTCTGCTCGCTCAATCTTCCCACCAATATAGATAACATCATGGGAGGCTGCGCGGGCAAACCCAAAGACTTGGATCTCGACGAGGCACCAGCCCCTGTTGAAGCGCCGACCACACCTGAGAAGGAGACTGAGACCGTTCCACAGGTAATCACGGCGAGAATTTCTCTTTTGCTTATCCCTATCTCAATGAGTTGAAATCAAGGCTCTTATTTTCGGTTGAGTTATAATTCTTGGAAAGCTAAGGTTTATGTTGTTATCTTATTATCAATAATTGCAGGAGAAGAAAGATGATGAGACCAAGGAAGAACCTTTAGTAGAACTTTCTGAACCAGCTCCAGAGGCCGCGAAAATCGAGGAAGTAACTCAAGCAACTGAGGCAAAACCGATTCTTGAAGAAAATGTGCAGGTCGAGGCAGAGAAACCAGCAGAGGCGGTAGAGGTGAACAAGGAGGAGAAAAAAGAGGTAGCAGAAACTGTTGCTGCATCCGAGAAATCGAAAGTCGAGGCTGCTGCTCCAAAATCTGAGGAGAAAAGTGAAGCATAAGGTGTAAGATTCATGCTGTATTGTTATCACAATTAAAGATATTTGTTGAGGATCATGTAATAAAATTTCTGAAAGAAATAGACATATATATTAAAATTATTTGTACTCATTTTGCATTAACATGATTTTTTGCATTCTTGATATTGAATTAAAATTTCATACCTTGTGGCAGAGAACCGATTACTCGAGTTCTAGAATCGGGATATCCAGATCTGGAAGCTAAAGCACCTCTATTATTCTCTTTTTCACGAAGTGCTCTCTGAGTATCCTTCACACAACTTTCAATAAAAATTGAAGAGATGTTAAACGATTTGATGATTTTGCATTTTAGTTTTGGGTAGTGTGAAAGTCAAGCACAACTTTAATGTCGAGATTTATTGTAAGATGTTATTTGTACAACTTGATTGACAATTGATAACGTGGAAGTATTATAATGTTTGGATTAAATATGTGAAATGTGAATGATGATTTGAGATTATGCCGGTGCAAATTCGGCGTGTTGAGTGTAAATCAAAATCTTCGTATAGTAAGATTGTTTAATATATTTGTCATAAGTTAGATATAAATATTTAAAGAGACCTTGAACTTTAAATCACTTTTGAAGATTGAACGACTCCAAACAATGCTATGCAAAAATTCAGCTTCCACTTTAGTTTACAAGTATCTAATACTTTTATGTAAACAATTTCAAATTTTTAGGGAAAACATCTATTTCCCATGTCTCATCAACATTTTTTGAAGCAGTCCACCAATTACAATCCTTGACACTATGGTCCAGGCTCTATAAAGGTGGGCCAAATTGTACCTGACACTCTGGACCCACAGCCTGTGCAACTGCCCCCACATGGGTCTTTTTAGATAATTTCATATTTAAAAAACAAGCTGAATAATAATAATAATAATAATAATAAATTAAAAACTCACCATACCCAAAGAATCTCTACATCCATACACCGACCCTTATCAAGTAAATAAAAGAACCTTTACCAAGTCGAAAATGCAAGTATAAGACACATTCCACCACTCAACATAGTACCATGACAAATTGTTGTCGTGTCTTCATTTAGAAGAATGAAAACTATCTTATTAAAACACAACCGGAATTACAGAATGATTTTAGTTGCAGTACTTCAATGGCTACCTTTTCGCCTTCCTTTCAGCTCTGGATCCCTGCATACACACGAGTGAAATGCAATTTCAATTTCAGAGTCTTCATGTTATCAAAATTCATAGTATTAAGGGTAAAGCACAGGTAGTACTTCTCTATATGATCAAGAATAAGAAGCCTTGGTCCTGGAGGTACTTTCACATCTCTGAGAGCACTGAAATCACAATGCCAAATAAAAAGAAATCACTGATATGCACAAACGCGATGCATAACAATTAAACTCATTAAGAGCATGTTTGGCTAAGGTTAAAAATAAGTAGAAGTCAAGTTACTTTTCGTTTCCAAGCATGTTTGGATAATTTACATATTTCTTACATTTTTATTTTGAAATACTCTTACCTTATTTCCTAAATAAGTAATTTATTTTCAAGATCGACTTGTAAGTGAATTTATAACGTTTAAAAAATGTGCTCTAAATCAGCTTAGATACCTATCATTCAGCAAAGGCAAAGTGTTGTCTGTCAACAATCCTTTCTTAAAATTCTTCTCATAGTTCTGCAGACCAAGGCTGCTCAGCATGGATTTTGTTTTCAAGTAATCAACATCTTCAGCTGGTGGTTGTGAAAACTTGTGTCCTAGCTGCATCGACCAATATTTAATTTTCCAGGACATTAGCAAATAGAGATGCCCAAAAAGAAAAATCTATCATGTTATGGTCTGGAAAGAAATATCTCTATCCTTCTCAAGATCTGTATTCCATGTCCAAAACTGGTTAAAAGAGCATGGAAACCAAATTCTTCAAACTAAGCAAAATAGAATGGTAAAGGAATGGATAATCAGGATACTGATAAATGCATCAAAGAATTTTAATGACTACATATAGGCATAGCGTGTTCACATCCCAGATTGTATTTGGCAAACTTGGAGATGAGATGAAGGGAGCTGAATGCAATTAAAAGCCACGGTTTCCTCCGCTTAAGAATTACCTGGAAAAGTCCACCTTGAACGAGTGCAAAGAAAAGACCAGAAGTAACAGCGTTCATTGCCTGGTTTGGCCCACCCACCCCACTTACTAATGAAAACATGGCCCCAGAACCAAAAGCTGCAACCATACTGCAAGGATTGAAAGCAGTCAATCAGCAATTTCAAGAAAAACGACAAACATGGCTAGAAGGATTGAAGAAATGAAAATGTAAAAGAATAGCATCAAAATATAAAAGGCTGTGAAATGTAAATGTTTGTGTAAGGAGAAATAATCAGATCATAAAAGATAAAGCAAAATCTACGGAGTGTATATTGGCATCAATCATGTAACTCGGACAAGCTTACAAATTTTCAACTAGCGTGATTGACTCGGTCATTTCCCTCCTAATAATACATACATATTCATTGGTGTAAATTTGAAATCTAGACCAGAGTTGCATAAAAGTTCTTCCCCATAATAAAAATAATAGATCAAAATCTCTTAGTTACTCTCTATGATGCAACGACATGGATACGTGTGTCCGACATGCGCTGACACATAATTTTTCAAAAAAGTATTGACAGGACACAGTCAACACGTTGATTAAATTATTTTAAAATTCTTCATTTATATAGTATAAATTTATTTTATACTGGTTACTAATTTTTCTTGTTGAAATCGTTTAAACATAAGTACCTATTTGTTATTTAATAATAATTTTGAGTTAAAAATATATAATATTTTTAATAGAAAAAGAAAAATGACTACAGTAGAGTGTTCGCGGGGTGTCAATATCTGACACAAGTCTGACACACGTCGAATAGGGACATGCTACCTTAGTTGAAATGTCCATGTTACAGAGTTTACTCCTTTAATAGAAAAAGAAAAATGACTACGGTAGAGTGTTCGCGGGGTGTCGATATCTGACACAAGTCCAACACATGTCGAACAGGGACATGCTACCTTAGTTGAAGTGTCCATGTTACAGAGTTTACTCCTTTATGTTGGTTCTAGTGTTTAGTAGCCAGTAGACATGCACCTGTTATTACTTTATAAAAATGGAAGAAAGAAGAAATAAGGTGGCTGGTTGAGTTATATGAAACTGCCACAGAAATTAAAATTTTGGCAAGCATATATGGGAGACTAGCAATTGCAATTCGACATCAAAAAGACAAATCGAAGACTAAAAGAAGCAAAAAGGGGAAAATCCATCAACATGCACTTAAATCATTCCGAGGATACATATGCTCTTTCAGTGAACCCATTTGAAGCTGCTATGTGCTAAGGATATTACAGTATTACTAAAGGGTAATTAGCACATAACGTCACAACCTTTCACTGTTATTGCGGAAAACGTCCTTACTTTCATTTTTTGGCATTTTCACCCTTATTTTCACATTTCATGGTGCAAAATGTCATTTTCATCAATTTTCTCAATTCAAAATTGTAAAATGACGAATATACCATTATCTTTAAACATAATAAAAGAAAAAAATAATTGCAATCATAGTCCCAAATCTTTTTAAAAAGTACAAATTAGTCCCAAATAATTTATTAAAAGGGTAATTAGCACATAGTGTCCTTACCTTTCACTATTTTTGCAAAAAAGTCCCTACTTTTTATGTTTTTGGCATTTTCATCCTTAATTACACATTTCATTATGCAAACATCATTTCTATCTATTTTCATCCAACTTCTCAATAAAAAGTTGTGGAATGACGAATATACCATCCTATTTAAATAAAAAAGCTAAACAATTAATTGTAATCATAGTCTCAATTTTTTTAAAAACTTACAAACGAGTCCCGAATAAATTATTTAAAAAATTAATTTTTTTAAAACGAGTCCCAATTAAAATTATTTAAAATTTTAAAAAAAATAATAATAAAATAAAAAGTGCAAACGAGTCCAAAGTAAATTATTAAAGAATAAGAAATTAAAAAAATTATTTTTTTATTTAAATAAGATGGCATATTCATTATTTCACGGTTCTTCATTGATAAATTGGATAAAAATGATGATTTGCGCAATTAAAGGTGTAATTAAGGGTGAAAATGCCAAAAAAAAAAAAAATGAAAGGTATGGACGTTTTTCGCAATAACGGTGAAAGGTAGGAACATTATGTACTAATTACCCTTTTAATAATTTATTTGGAACTCATTTGCGCTTTAAAAAAAAAAATTAGGACTATGGTTACAATTCGTTTTTGTTTTATTTAAAGAGAATTATATATTCGTCATTTCACAATTTTTAATTGAGAAAATAAATGAAAATGACCTTTTGTGCAATGAAAGATGGAAATAAGGGTGAAAATGTCAAAAAATAAAAGGTAAGAACGTTTTGTACAATAACAATGAAAGGTGGGGACGTTATGTGCTAATTACCCATTACTAAACATACCTTGTTCAACAACTCAGAAGATTAAATGGATCCTAGTTAGATAAAACTATTACATAACATGACAGAAACAGAACAGTCATGTTTTGAGAAATGCAGAAGCTACTGTAACTTTTAATGTTCTATGATACCAATCACAACACTACATGCAATTGCTGAATATTCATGAGAAAATTAAAAAATTTGTATGAGGCATCATCAAGCAATCATCTTTGGACCTATGAATGAACACTCGTATATGAACATACGCAAGAATACCATCCAGGAAGCAGGATGTAGAAACTTGTTCACGTGACTAAATATTAACAAAGAATTTCATTGAAAATAATAATATGCAAACTTTATAGGTTAATATCAAATGATTATCACCCATAAAAAATCTGTAACTTCACAAAAAAACTAATTTCCTGAATGCACAGAGATGAGAGAGACTAGAAAAAGGAGAAGTGCACAAAATCAAAATGTCTACTTTTAGGTAAATAAGGTGTTGAATCTGTTGATTCACAGAGTCGGCTTTCTTTATTAATGCGCCTTTCCCTCCTGTCTCTAGTTTCACATGCACGCATATCACAAGTACAAAGGGATGATGCATTGAGTAAACTTGCCTAGATTGAACATCCTCCTTGCCTCTCAGTCTTTTCATGACACAAGATATTCCAGCATTGACACCAGTCATGACAGCAAAATTGCGGGCTTGTATCAAGGGACCTCCTGCAAGAGCCTGCAGGCATAAAGGAGAGTAAGACCTTATATCACTTACCATAATACCTAATTGAACACACATTCGTTGATTACATAAAGAGGCGTATAAAGTACAACTGACACTAAAATCTTTGGCATAAATGTTTTGGTTTAATGGCCACCACAAAGCTTTCTACAATAAATATCAACAGCTCGTAATCCAAAAGGTAATAAGTACCCAATCTCTCTAAGTAATTCAATCTAATGGTGGAAGACATAAAATTGCAAATCTATTTCTAATCCCCACTCCAGAAACCCCAACACTACTGTAGAAAAGAAAATTTTGAAACCGAAACTTGAGGCAATAGCAGTCTGTAAGGCTCAACAATACCAAATCCACAACACCTACAAGCATGAACCAACCTAAACCGTCAAAAATCATTCCATACCAATGTGTGTATGTATACAATTACTCATACATCTATTACACACAAATAAATATAATCTTTAATTGTTAATAAAAAAAAAAAAGGAAAAAAGATTAGTCTTTAAGGCTTAACAATACCAAATTCACAAAACCCACAAACATGAGCTAACCCAAACCGTCCAAAACTATTCCAAACCAATCATTACACACGAATAAATATACACGAGAACAAACAGAAAAGTGGTAGAAATGGACCTGGGCTTGTTTAAGCGATGCCATAGCTTTCGGGTTCAAGTTAACAGCCTCAGTCGGAGGCGTAAACAAGGAGGTTGAGTCACCCGTTAGAGTTCCCATGAAGGCGCCTATGGCGGCACCCTGGGCGGCGCTGGTGGAGGTGACGACGGCGGCCTCCACAGGTAACGACTGCTTGGCTAACCACCCCCTAAATCCAGTCTCCAGTTCCTTGAACTTGGCCTGCAAAACTAAAATTGGGTTCTGCGCTTCTCCCTGACCCATAATTCCACCGGCCTTACTTTGAATTTCCAACGCCATAACTCTTTGCTTACTTTCACCCATAATTTGGTTTAAAAAATGTTTAATTTTTTATCAATTTGTGTGGGCGATTTTAGGCTTTGGAGCGTGTAGGAGAGGTGCAAAGGCTATTTCAGTATCGAACGCATTTTTTGTAAAGTAGATTGCCAGAAGATATTCTATTAAAAAAGTGCGAAATATTTTGTATTTGCGCGTAATATTATTTTATTAAAAATGTGCAACCCAAAAAAAAGAAAGAAAAAAATGCATTTTGAAAATAATGTAAATCAAACAAACGTTAACTTTGAAAGAAAAAAATATTTTATTTTCAAATGTTTGAATAATTTATGAGGATTCTGCGCCATTGAAAGGTCGGGGAGATATTCCACAATACAGGCAAACATTAGGGGTAGGGGCGAAGTGCCGAAGTCATGACGAGCCATGACGACAACTCGTGCTAACTCCATTAATTTTTTTTTCTTTTTTCCACACATTGGACAGCTAGCGGCCGTTGAGGCCCCACGCTCTCGCTTGAATATGTCATAACTCACTCGAATTATCGGATCTTTTACTGTAATATGGGGTATTGTATTAATTATCAAAATGTATAATTGAAAAATTAATAAAAATTGTGAGTTTTAATTTTTTAGCAACTTTCTAAAGTTTTCCAATAAAACGCTAATCTCCGTTTAACCCTCAAGTTTTTTAAACTCATTTTAAATTATATATTCTCAATAAAAAAAATATGCATACAAATTTATAATTTTTTTAACTTCATAATCCTACATTCTTAAAAAAAAATTCAAAAAATATATTTTTAAAAAGCTCTACCGAATGGAAATGTCCAAAATTACCCCTTTAAACCATAGAAAGGGAACAGGTGTTGTAAATAGACAAATTATATTGGAAAATGCCACTTGTGCTCTTTTATTGACATTACAAGTGTTAATTGGGTGAAAAAAAATGTCAAAAATTTAAACTGTCAAATAGTGTGTTGTCACGTGACAAAATGTAAAAAATGATGTGAATGGTGATATGAATGTAGCATGATTGAATTATATTTGCCATGATTTGAAAATTGGCTCCACTCCCACTTCCCCTTTCTATTTATTTATTTTTTAAACATATAGATAATAAAAATAAAATAAATGAGAGTAATAAGGTTGGTGAATGACACAATTCTCTTTCGAGTCGCTATATTTATATCCATCATATTTATATTTATATCCACCTTTAAAAAAGAAAATTATATTATAATATTAGTATTATGTAAATTTACTTAAATAAATATTTATAAAATTAAAAAATATATATATCACTCTAAATCCATTCACTAATATTTACCTTTATTAAATTCTTACAAGGTCAAATGCTAAAACAATCCACCTGCCTTTTAGCACGAAAGAATCATGAGTTTTAGCTAGCATGAAACAATTACATGGTTGACTTACATGAAGCAATATTACTAGAAACTTGGGGTGACAAAGACCGTGGATTACCCGCCTAACAGGGTAAACGAGGCGGGGACATGACGAAATGTGGTCATTGCCCCGAAAAGGGTTCAAGACGAGTGCGGGAAATATAATCCATGTCCCGCTATCCGTCATATTTAAAGCTAATTTCAAATTTAAGTTCTTTTATTAAAAAAAATAAAAGATTATTATCATTTTAAAGAAAACATGAATAGATCTTAACAAATTGAAAAAAAAAAAAGTAATAATATTAACTAAGTAAAAACATAAAAAATAAAAGCAAAAAAATAAAAATAAAATAAAGGGGACAGGACCTGCCCTCCTCCGCCTCTAACTCGTCTCGTCCTATTTTAACCAGGTATAAGGACAAGGCATGATAACAAAAATACCCAACGAAAAGGGGTTGAAATGGTCGACCCATCTCATACTGATATGTTGTCATCTCTACTTGAAATTGCTGGCTTAGCATTGGTGGAAGCAACAATCATTTAACAAATCAATACCTCCAAATCTGTTATTACAGATTTCGTTAATATTATTTTTTCTTTTTTAGGTTCATCCCTTTAATTATTTTTGTCTAATTTAATTTTTTTTTCTCGTTTAGCTTAGTTAATTGGCTGATTAATTCGAGATGAACATCAATACCTTATAGGTGAACTCATCCTTTAGTCCTATAAAATACAATTCAATACACAATGTAAGGAGTTTTTTTATGAATAAAATCGATAGTTTGAAATTAATCTAAGAATTTCTTTGATCTTAATCCAATATTTCTTATGTAATCAACGGATTCGTGATCAATCTTTAATGTTCCTCATGCTTCAATTCAATTCCTACACGTCAATATTTTGTCTAGAAGTGAGAAAAAACTTAAACAAGTTCAATATTGTAACTTACTAGATGAAGTAACAAAGTTATGCATCTCGTGGAATCCCATCTTATAATTTTTGGTCTATAGAATTAATTATTAAATTGTGAGAATGTTGATGTTATATGTAATAGAGATGAATATAATTTTTTTTTTGAAATATTAATAGGGATAAATATATAAAAATGGTGTGGATTTATAGAGTTTAAATGAATGAATTTAATAAGGACAATATTAGAATGAAATGTGCATGAAAAAAGTATTTGTTTAAAAAAATAATAATTAAAGTTTTAATAGGGATATATATGTGATAATGGTGAATGTAAATAACAGCTCCCTTCTCTTTTTCGATGTCTTTTGTAAATTTAGATTTCAACCGGTGCTCTTTGTACGATAGATCTTATTGTTATATATATTCTCTCTCTAAACAACCGCGCTAACGTCTGAGTTCCATTTTTTAGAATAAATTTTGTAAAAAGTGATTTTTTGAAGGAAATTTTTTTGGGCTCAGGTAAAAAAAATTATTTTAGAATTTTAGCATGCTAAATTCAACCAATAACATCTTCTCGAGTGGAGTTTAAAAAAACCAAGACAATAATAAAATACTTTTTAAGGTTGTAGAAAAATAAAATAAAATAAATAAATGTGGCCATCAGTGATATTACATTTTAGACTAGTAGTACATTTTTTTAGTACAAAATATGTAATTTGCAGTTAAATGCAGTGGAACTTTACTTTTATAAAAATAAATATCGTATATATTGACCTGACTAGGTTCATCAAAAGATAATGGTGTTCTTCTTCTCATTCATAGATACAAATACTTGACATCACTGATTGGGATTGCAGATTACTAGGAGGGTAAGTTCTTACTTCAAATTGACTATAAAAAACGCGCCTTTTAAAAATTCATCTGTTACTTCATTACCTTTCAACAGTCGATTGCATATTAATGCAATAAAAAATGAATTTATGCTAATATCAACCCCACATTAACTACTTTTATTGAACTAGTTGTACTTTTTAGTGTACAACAAGTTTGACATTGTGTAATGTGCAGGAAATTGTGTAACCGATTTGAATGAGTGTGATTAAAATTAATTACCAATGTACATATAGCAGAATTATAAATGGGACAAGTACAAAGACATAAAAAAAGATGTTGGAAGATGGCTTATATATGGGACTATCTTGACATTTTTGAGAAAGAGTCATTTCTTCTTTTTGGAAGATCAAAGTAAATTCATTATTTTCTCTGTGAGAACATCGAAATCATATAGTCATTTGTTAAAATGATGTTTGACTGAGTGAGAAATTGAAGTTCAAAGTATACCCATTGAAAGTGGTTTATGCGTTGGATTGACAAACCAATATAGTTTGTCTTGCATAGAAAAATGAATTAGGCAATAACTAATTTATACATGGCCACACTTTAAAACATATAATTATGTGTAACATAGAACTCTCTCAACGTGCACGTATAAGGGGGCCAAACTTGTGTGCGAGTACGATTTGTGCACAAATATCACACCGAAATTGACCATTTAGAAAGGTACACGTTTTGCTTTTATTTCTTATATATATTTTTTCCTCCAAACTAACCTTCCAACTTCTATAACTCTTGGAACTTTAGTGGTTATAGCCATTTTCAAAAGATGTTAATGGCTGATTAATAGATTAATTTAATTTACCATTCAAAAAGTTGAACCTATAATGGAGCTCGATTTTTCCTTTGTTCCACACACAAAATTTCCTCTACTATTTTCATATAATTTATATAGTCTGCTCAAGAATTTTTTAAGTTTCTGTCAAAGTCTTGGTGGTCGTATTTTGGTACAAATTTAGTCCGTCGAAATAGAAACTAAAGTGCTCAAATTTTACCGATTCTTTGTATTTTGAAAGATAGACGTTCGAATGAAATCTTAAACACTTACACTGAGGGGCTAATCTTTTTTAAGGACATTGTATTAATACATAGGCTTTGATTTTAAAATCTATTATCTCTTCAGTGATTAATATATTCCTACAATTTTTTATTTCATCTTTATTCTTTTCGTAATTAATAAAATATATTAGTATATTCTAACAAAATATACACAAAGTCCAATGGGAAAAAAAGAGGAGAAAATTAAGTCGGAAGAAGGAAAGGAGAAGGAGAGAAGAAATTTTTGAAGTCCCAAATTTTCAAGAAGATGACAGTCTTTTTGAAATCAAAGTCAAGTCCATAGATTTCAATAAATATCAAGTCCTTGAAGTCCATGAATCAAGTCACATGATCCCTCTTCTTTTTACTCGAGTCATTAATTAGAAGATTGGGCAACAATACACTCACGAGATGATTATTCACTTTATATTAAAGCACAATTCAAATTTATAACTATTTACGTATTTTATACACAAAATTTGTTGTACAAATTGTACTAAACAAACGACATTATCGACCCGTCAATCAAATTAAACCTTCAAATTAAGTAAACTAGAACATATTAAGCCCCTAATTGGGCTCAATTTTTTTTAAAACGCATTTTCAATCACATTATTCCATAAAATAAATTCAAAATTTTTTTTTTAATTTTTTAACCCCACATTTTTTTTAAAAATTACTATTTTAATATACATTTTCTCCAAAATTCTCATTTCAATGGAGTTCAAACAGGGCTAAATAACCATTTTTATCCCTAGAAGGATGAGAATGAGACACGTGAACCTAGAGCCCATTATTGATAAGGGATGTGCTCCTTGTCCCGGCTCAATGATGGGGACAAGGACAGATTGAGCCAGGACAAGGAGAGTTTTTCTCATGATAAATTCGTTACTTGGACCCACGTAGTATGAACGGACTCAATAGTTGGGCTACATTGTCAACTTATAGGTAAACAAGCAAACAGCATTGACAGAGAAATCTGCCACGTCATCCTTAAAATAGCACATGGAACCACGTGTCGAATATTCATAGGTGATTATAGCCTTAAACCCCCGCGACTTTTCTATTTTAATTTAACGTTAGCACGAAGACCAAGACAATAGGCAAAGAAAAAGCATAATAGAAAAAATATTAAAATCTTGTTACCTATAGCTGTCCCCATAGTTCACGACACATTTTTTCGTAAAAACGGGTCCGTCGTGTTGAATTAATACATATTTAGTTAAGTTTAGAAAATTCACTTATAATTTTTTTATAAATAATTAAATTTTAAAGTTAATTACTTTCCCAGTCTCATAAAAATAAAAATAGGATTGTTTCAATTTTAAGATAGCATGATTATATTGCTACTACAATTTTTATTTCATACTCTATATTTTAATTGTAGTTAGACTCATCAATCTTTGTACATTGTATTAATTATTTCCTTATTCTTTTTCAGTCGAATTCTTATATTCAACCTTTTATTGATTAATACGTCTCATCCTTGATTGTGATTTATATCAAAATATTTTGTTTTCATACTTTGAAACAAGGAAAAAAATATTTTTTTCGCATTTTAATATATTTACTTTTTAAAAATATGATGAAAAAATAAATTATTTTACGCCATTTCAATGAACTTTTGGAAATAAAATTTTTATCAAATACAAATTGTGTTAATTAATGAAAAGTTTAAAAAATGAACGACATGAAAAGTCGTTAGGGACATAAGTGTTATAAACAACAAAAATTAAGAACTTTAGGGCAATTAAAATTTGGTGCAAGGAATAAAAATTGAAGAAAACATAACTAATATAGTTGAAAATATAATTTGTTCTTACATTTTTTCCTAATATACCACTACTTTAAATAATGATTTAAATATGAGTATTTCATATTTGTTGATAACATGTATATTAAATAGTGATATATTGAAAAATTTTAAAAAATTCAATTATACTCTAGACAATAAAAGTTGTCTACAATTTGGGATAAACAAAAAAAGAGAAGGATATCTATATTTACGAGAGGGAGAGAGTATATATTTAAGTGATGATGCTGATAACAATCATGGGCGAGAATGGAAAGAAGTCGGGAGCCATGAATGACATAAATTGAAAATTTGTGGTAATGGTGGTGGCGACGATCGTGAATGGGTAGGTGGTATTGGTCGAAAAGATAATTTTTCTTTTTTATATTTTAAAATTATTTTAAGTTTTGTACTTTTTGAAAAATTTTGGGAATTCGATTTCTCTATCTTTATCTTATTGTTAATTCAAAGAAGGCAAATTCGTCAGGATTTTAAAGAGAAAATGAACTATAATGATGTTCTGCATTGAGTTTGATTGACTCGAGGGTTAAAATATCAAAATTAAAATGATATACAAAACGAATTTGTACCAATTATTGATGCAAATATGAGGTTGAATGTACCGCCGTGTCACTCGGATTCGCATTAAGTCCCGCTACCACTGAAGACATAATCAGCTTTAATTCTATCCAAATTTCATCCGCATTTTGCATTAATTAATTATAATAATTAAGTACTCCAACGTCTACTACATGAGAATCGGATCTTCTTATCTTTTTTCTCTCTCTATAAATGTCTCACATTCTCTCGTCAATTTTTGCCTTCTTTTGTTCATTCTAGGCACAGTGCTGTGTGCGAGAGAGAGAGAGAGAGAGAGAGAGAGAGCTGGAGCTCACGCGTCTTGGTTTTCTGTGCCACTGTGTGAGTATTTCTTTCTCTCTATATATGTTTATGTATGTAATGTTATTTCGAATTTTAATTGAAGGTTTTGACTGCTATTTGTCTGGATTCGGATTATTTTATGCGAATTTTTTCTGGTTAAAGAAGTGAACAGTGTAATTAGTTTGAATTCTAGTTGAAGGCTCCGAATGCTATTTGTATGGATCCGGATTATTGTTTTGCTTTTATGTGGATTTTACGATTTTTTGTGGTTAAAGAAGTGAACGCTCCTATTGATTTGAATTATAGTTGAAGGTTTCGGGTGCTATTTGTCTGTATTCCGATTAATATCTGTTTTGTGCGGATTTTACAAATATTTGACGGTTGAAGCGAACCGTGTAATTGAAGTGGTATAACATTTATTGATCTATTAATTCTTTTAAGATAAAAGATATACATACGTGTAAGTAGATGCACAGTATATAAATGGATAAATCCATCCTGATGTATTACCATTATTGGTAAATATATTTAGTTTTCCTTTATTGATTCTACATGGTAAAAATCTATGCCCTAAAGATAATTTGGAAATTCACATTTTTCCTTCTCGACGTCATTTATAGAGGATTATTTTTTTTGTGAAAATTGAGTTGTGCTGGGGTATTGAACTTGGAATTTAGGTGAGGACACTGCAAATTTTGTTGTTAATTGATATTTTTTTCACGCATCCGCGTGAGAAACTTATGCTGCAGCCTATTCCAAGATCATGAGGTGACTGTTTGCTGGCTCCTTTAGTAATTGTTATATTAATTATGTTATACCTGTACTTTGCTAAAATTGAAAATTGTTGAAAGCATATATAAACTTCTGTTTCTTACCAATTACTGTGCTCGAACAAAGTGCAAAATCAGTATTTTACGGAGTTGTGGTGTTATTAGTGGGAGGGGAGAAACATGGAAGACTTGTAAACATGCTGAAGAGTGCATAAATTATATCAGGGCTAAATGATTCTAGTAATTTTTGGTTTCAACTTGTATCAAAATTTTCCATTTGGGGATTCTTCGTAGCTACCCCTTGATTTTTACATTGTCTCAAAAGCAGACGCTTGCCAAATGTTTGCTAAACTCCTTTCCTGTTATTCTTATCCTCTAGTCCTTGCTTCCCCCTAAAACCTGACGTTCTCGTCTTTTCTTGGGTCTGCAGAACATTTAGGTCAGAGCTCCTAGAATCTGGAATTCTTTGTAGGTTTGACATTTGAAAATCAACAGAATCAATGGAGGTATTTGGCAAATCTTTGGTAGCCGCTACAAATGTTATTTACTTGTCGAGTATTCTTGGCCAAGATGGACCTAACTCTGTTCACAAGTGTGATTGGAAATGTGAAAACGAACACATCTGCGGGAACATGTTCCGCTGCAGACTAACTGGGCTGACACACGTCTGTGACAAAAACTGTAACCAGAGAATTCTGTACGATAACCATAGCTCCCTTTGCAGAGTGAGCAAGCAGATTTTTCCTTTGACTTCGGCTGAGCAACAGGCAGTGAAAGGTATCAGGAGGAAGCTTGAAGCTGAGAGTTCCCCCAATGAGAGCTGCGCTTCAAAGCGCAGAAGGGATGCACAGTATAACACCTCACCATTTGAGAAATCATTCTCTGCTGTTAGTCCCATCTGCAGTCAAATTGGAGAGAGCATGGATATGAGCTAGATACTATAACTACTAATTTCCTATTCACCTTCTACTTTCGCCCCTTTGTGTTCTACTTTTTCCTGGAACTAGTATTGACTACCGAACTTGATGAGTACATCAATGAAGGACCTTATTGTCCTGCCTATATGTAGTGAAACTATTAACTATATTTGACTTTCTAGATCCTTTGAACATTAATGAAATTTGAGTTGCGTATCATAGAGCATCAAAGCTTAAACTTTATTGTAACATTTTATTTCCTCCACAAGAGGTAACGTGTTGTGTAGATCGTTTAGATGGAAGCGTGTGATCTTCCATATGGTGGATTGGCTTTATTGTACTCGTTAACTGAATGCTATCTGTGTTCTCTGGGTAAATTTCTTTCATTTGATAAAGCATCGAATTCCTTCTCACTCTGGCTGTTGTAAAATTAATTACTCAGTTTCAAGGAGCAACAAGTACTTCAATAGTTGGTAGAGACATTCTTGATATTTACATTGTTTAGTTATGTGTCTCAGGTCTTGGAGGAGCAGCAAAGTTTCTCTCATATTTAATGTTTCACCATCTCTTCTTTTTTATGTTCTTAGTCTGGTTGTTCTATGCTCGGGATCCAAAAGTTAATGTTATTTTTGCAGTGACTGAAGCATTGTATTGGACCGGAGAGTTTGACATTTGTATAGCTTCTTCTGTTAATGAATGATTTCGATAGAGGTAGTATATGTTGAATCTTAAGGAAGTTTCTAATTATTTATCTGTTCACTCTTGCAGGATAAAATATTGGGCTTAAATACATTTTAGTGTACAGACTTGCCAAACCATGATGCTGAATTGAACATTCCAGCCAATGCAGGTTCTCTCTTCAGTTGGTTTGATCTCTTAACTCATTTAACAACAGGAGTTCCAGTAAGATACGGCTCAACCATCAATGCAGAGAGATCCATATAAAATGAAAAATATTGTCGCGACTTCCATTTCCATCTCAGCCAACCCTTTCAAGCGTGCTTTGCTATTTCGCTGCAGAAATTGAATACGAAGGCATTTTTCTGTTTCAGTCGTGCATTCTTCGTGGAGAAAGTTTGCTAAGGTCAATTTATATATACTTGTCACAAATTTGTTGGTTTGAGATTCATATAGGCATTTTTTTGGTTCATATGGGTCCAGTGTGGGTCCCACCACCCACAATGTGAGAGGATGTCAACAAAAATGTCAAATTTTTTCAGGCAAAATAGTTTAATTTGCCATGATATACCTACTCTTTTCAAGAAATGTGCTCTGGATTCTTTGTTTCCAATTCTGGTCTTCTAGTCCAAGTAAAAAAGCTATCATTTCGTCCTTATATTGTAGTATAGAAGCATGCAATGTACTTGTAAACCATCTCTTGATTGGATTGAGATGAACGGTATAATAAAAAAACCTTTGTTTACTTATTAGTGAGAACTGTACGAATGGTAATTAGAATGAAATGGGAACATACGAAAAAATGGATCTATGTAATTAGAATGAAATGGGCACATACGAAAAAATGGATCTATACAAATAGAGACGATCAAATTATGGTAAAATATTTACTTGCATGTTTTTTTTTTTTTTTGGCCAACTAAAATATTTATTAACTCATTAGCAGATCAAATAAAGATATGATGTCCCAATTTATAATTATTATACCAATAAATAGTTTAAAAATTATAAAATTTTCAGCATATAATAGCCAAATAAGTAAACGCTTGAAATAAAAATGGAATCGTGCCGACAAATAAATCCTAGGCGTGGCCTTCAATTGTCCAATAAAGGAAACTTCGATTTTGTGTTTTTGTGGGTTACGAAACATTCATTCTTATCTCAACACATTAGAAGGTGAGGCTGAAATGAGAAAAAAAAAAAAGAGAGAAAAAAATATCAAGATGATCACCATTTATTTGATAAATACAAAAACAAACAGTGTGTTTGACAGAAAAAAAAATTATATATTATTTAATAAAAGAAAAATAAGTTAAAAACTGTTCTATGTTGTCCAACTTGCTCACATAACATGCACGGAACTTTGTTTGTGTTAATGGATAAAATTCCACATCGAATAAAGATGAAAATATTGATCAATTTATAAGAGTTTGAGCTACTCCTCTTAATAAGGTTGACATTTCAAGATGGAACCCTAATTCTTAACATGGTATCAGAGCTCATTAAGCTCTAACGAGCAATTCGATTCGGTTAAGACTCCAAAAATGAGCATACGAATTTCAAAATTGGTCTACTCAAACGAATCACCATCATGTTAAGAATTGTGCTACTCCTCTTAATAAAATTGACCTTTTAAGATGGAACCTCAAATCTTAACATGGTGTCAGAGCCCGTTAAGCTCTAACGGCAATTCGATCCGATTAAGACTAAAAAATTGAGCACACGGATTTCAAGATTTGTCTGCTCAAATGAGCCACCATCTTGAGTAGGCATGTTATGGGATAAAATTTCACATCAAATAAAGATGAAAATGTAGACCAATTTATAAGAGTTTGGATTACTTCTCTTGATAAGGTTGACTTTTTAAGATGGAACCTCAATTCTTAACAGTTTGAAGTATGTTTCATTTTTCTTTTCTCTTTACTTAGTTAAATCATTGTTAAATACTTAAAAAAAAAAAAAGATCATTGTTAGTGAAATCTAAAAATCAATGTAGACAATATCAATAGATAAAAAGCTAAACACATACGATTGTGTTGTATGGTTACCTTTGTAGACATATCCAAAGTTGCTTTGAATAGAAGTCATGGCAAATGTGCGTCACCAATAGGGCGTGAATTGATAGAAGGCACGACTCCGATTTTATTGTCCTCTAGTGTCAAGATTTGAATTTAAAGATTAGCTTTTCGAAATCGTGTGTGTAATATTCGCCATGCTATTTAATACCATAAGCTAAGTTTAGTTGAGTGCACCCAAAATGATAGAGATGACTAAGAACGGGACTCCAAGCAAGCATTGAGGTCACATCCACAATTAATAAAACAAATCAATGATTAATGAATTGAATTTATCTTTTTCAGGCTCAACTTGTATACCTAAACCCATCTTTAGAAACATTTAATTTTCATTTATAATTTTACCAAAAAAATTTCTTCCCCTTCTTAATCCCACCTCAAAAAAGACAAAAACATAAAATTAGACATAGCCCTAAATTTTAATCTAAGTAAACAATTAATTTTAACCACATATTTTATGGAATCCACAATATTTTACATATTTCATTAACTTTTATCAAAATCTATTAAAATTTTGATTTTAATCCCACCAAGAAAGGGTATAATATGTTTGAGTCCCATTTTTCAAAGATTATGTTTTATAACAGTGAACTTTTTGAGAATGCACGATTAAAAGTAGAAATAGTTTTGTGTTTACGCCCTTGTTTGAGAGAAAAATGCATTTTTGAATAATGATTTTTGAAAAATGTGTAATTAAAAATCAAGAAAAATCGATTTGATTTATGTGTAATATTATTTGAAGAATGTGATTAAAAATAAATTTTGAAAAACTGAATTTTTTTTCTTTTTAAAAAAGAGAGGTTGAAACAAGCTTTTAAGTAAAATTATTGGGTTAATTTCACTGATGGCCACCGAACTTTATAATTGGTGTCACCAGGGCCACCAAACTTAATTTTGTTTCACCATAACCACTGAACTTTATACTTAGTGTCATTATGGCCGCCCAATTTAATTTTATTTCACCAAGGGCATTCAATTGTATATATGTTTCACTATGACCACCCATTTTTATATAATATTTCACAATGGCTACTCGACTTCTTTTTACTATTTTCATTAATTTTAATAAGGGTAAAATGGTAATTTTGTATTATCATTACTACTATAAAAGAAGTAATCACATGATCACTATTCATTTATGTCACACGACTTTTCATATTTATCCTGTTTCATTGTGGTTTTGCTATAGTGGTAAATATATATTTGTTGACTAATTGGTATTCCAATTAATATTTTATATAAATATGTTTTATAAATATCTCTTATAAATATCTTCTTCTCCACGAACAAAAATTTAGTTTTCTCTGGGGCGGTTAGAATAGTAAATTCTCTCATAGATATCTTCTTCTCCACGAACAAAAATTTAGTTTCCTCCGGTGCAGTAAGAGTAGTAAATAGAGGGAATCACACACCATAGAAGTGTATGTATAAAATTGATAGAGGAGTTCTTTAATGCAGAGGCAGTCCTTTTATAGGTGTCAAACAGAGTACTGAAAATTTATGAAACGAAGCTCAAGCAATGGAAGAACAGTATCCCAACGCAATTGGAAAAGCCCAATTTTGATGATTTTAGTCAGAAACTCAACAAACAAAGGAAGCCTAATGGAGTAAGACGTTTGATAAGAGTGTTGGCCTAATGGCTCATCTTGTGTGCATAGTATATGCAAGAATTTGTTCAGTTTTTGGTCCCTATATTCCAGTTGTACCAGTTAAAGACCAAATTCTTCATCGGTCTAGTCCAATAACAACTACATCTAAGCGTTTTGGTTCGATTTTACATCTGAAGATAGAGGCTTAGTTGCCAAAAACAATAGGGTTTTTCATGCGGCGAGGCCTTCAACAGTTGGCGTTTCAGGTCTTGCAGTGCGTTATGCAAATGTGATTTACTTGGCGGAAAGATACTTGGATTCAGTAGCATCAGTAGATCATGAATAACATGAATCCTTATACCAAATGATGTGGAGGAAGATGAGTTGTTGGCTGCC
>CAIGRP010039699.1:0-19967 GCA_903798385.1 Fraxinus cuspidata
GATGCCCCCGAAGACCCCAAAAACTAATATCCAACATGCTGTCCTCCCAATAAGCTATTGACCACAGCTCTCGAGACGAACCCCAATTTAGTTTCTTGCAAAGAAACAAGGTCCACCCTCCATCCCTCCCCAGCAAACCTTTCCTTTACTTGCCGCCCTTAGCATCATAATTTACTGACCATTCGAACCGCTTAAGTTCGTGAACACCCTTCCTTCTTGCTTTGCCTTCTTGTGTGCTCATCCCCTGCCCCCTACTAGCCTCCAGTTCCTCAAATAATTGCATGAGTCTACTTTCATATCCATTACTCCAACCTACTGAACTCCTGAATTTTTTGAAGAGAAGGTTGGGGTCCAGCTTCAATCGCATTCACCTTCATTGTTTCCTCTGCAAGGCAGCACTCTAAAGGGTCATATGAATATCCCTCCACTTCCTCCACATGTATACCATCATTGTCAGTCCCCCCTCAGTTTTGGCCATCTTTTACCCATAACACCAAAGTTTTTCCAGTCCCTAATTCTTTTTCTTTCAGGGGCTTAACATGCCTTCTGTTATATATGTTTCCAACCATAACTGCCGCACGCGCCGCATCGTGCTCTTTCAAGACTATCGAAGCTGATTTCTTTACCAAAACACGTGACATCTTTTGCTCAAATGAGATTAATCCATCCGTCGACAAATTCGTGTCCATCGCGTCCAATGGAGCCGACTCCAAGTTCACCATTTTTGGCACCCATTCCTTAGACCAAGGGACCACCTTCCGATTTGCTGCGAACCCCAAAACTTTCTCATTTGTATCCAACTCCACCACTTCAACCTCTTCATCATTTCCGGAGTATCCTGCTTCAATCCGTGGCTGATACTCACAATTAGACTTAGTCATTCCCTGCTTGTCTTTAAAGTGAGCTGTATTCGGTGATAACTCCTTAGGAACCAAGCTCGCTATTTGTTTCTCGTTAGCTAGAGACTCATCCACGCCAACCCCACACTGATGACAATAAAATATCTTGGGGCTCGCCTCAGACCCACATCTTACTAGCCTGGTTAGATCATCCAACTCTTCTTTCAACGCTTGGACTCGAGCCCCTATTT
Organism: Fraxinus cuspidata; assembly: GCA_903798385.1. Classification (NCBI taxonomy): domain Eukaryota; kingdom Viridiplantae; phylum Streptophyta; class Magnoliopsida; order Lamiales; family Oleaceae; genus Fraxinus; species Fraxinus cuspidata. The sequence goes on from CAIGRP010039699.1 coordinate 1,091, forward strand.
CAGCTTTGTTCATTATTCCACACTGCAAACCTTTTGTATATGTCTCCATAGGCTTAGGCATCCCAAGATGATCGTCAAACTCCCTCTCATTATACATCCTGTCATTTCGCACTGTCCCCCGTTGGGCAACTTTAAGCGATGTCTGTAAATTTACCGTAACTTCAGCATAAGCCATTCCCTGCCGATTTCTTGCATCCATCGTTCGACGTTTAGCCTTATCTCCAGCAACAAATGAATCCACAACAGCCCTAAACACACTCGAAAATGATACCTATCCCTCTCCATTCACAACTTCTGGTACCATCACAACTCCCGTCCGACACCTATTTCCATACTGTGCTATCGTCAAGTACCTACCCTGACTGTTAGCACAGCGTTGTGCCAAAAAAGCCCGTGATAACTCGTTAAACTTGGAGACAAAATCCTTTTGACTTACTAGCCGCTCTCAACTTATCCACCATATTCACCATCCATAGTGCACCAAACCTCCCCATACAGATTGCTGTCGACATCCTCTAGCCCCACTCTATTATCCTAATAGTGCCTGATTCGTTAACAGACACCTAAAACTCCTTCGTCTCAACTCTAAATCGCCGATTATATACCATACCATATGCATCTACCCGTTTTTTCCTTTGATTGTGTAGAAACGGCGAATCTGATGGCAAAATAGGCTTGCTGAGGACTCTAGGAATGTGCTGCTGAAATTTCTGATTTTCCAGCAGCGGCGTGAGGGCTACACGCGCCGACAGGTCCACCTCAGAGCGGCGCGTGGTCCACGCCCTAGTCCCTCCAGCGTCGAAATAGTCAACCTAGAGCTCCGGTGAGGCTCGTCTACCGGATAGGTAGCCGGATTCTGGCAAACATAAAGTCACATAAATGTACCTTTTACTTATTTTAAGCCTGCTCAAGCCTAAACATGCTCCAACTACAATGACGAATTTTTTAGTCATTTTTAAGTCTTACTATTGCATACTTGTGATCAAGGAAAGCGGTAAACTCCAATGTAGTAATATTAAAAATGTTTAGCGGCAAACTCCAATGTAGTAATATTAAAAATGTTTAGCTTCAGCAATGGTAACCTAGGCATGGCACAACGAATGAACGTCTGTCCACAACAACTGTGATTTCATGTCAAGAGCTTGGAAAATTCGTTAACATAAGATAACTTGAAACAATGACCGGGTATCAAGAAAGTCAGCACCTTCAACAAATAAAAAGATTTCCTGTCTAAATGAATAAAACTTCCAGCTTAGCATAGGTGGATAAGCATATTAACTACTGGAAAAGACATTTCTCATCAATCAAAAGAAGATGGATGGAAGGCAAATATAAGATAAAAACATTGGTTAATACGAAGTTTCATGCCACACTTCTAAAAGATAACTTGATCATACTTATGTGATCAAAAGTAAATACCTTTGTTCCAGTGTCAAGGTATCCCCTGCTTCGCTGGAGCGCCTTTCTGCTAACCTTACAAATACATTAGCAGCAAGAACATGCTGCCGCTTCAGGACATAATATCGTGCCAGAAGCTCAAAACATTTTATTTGATTAAATGTTATAGGTACTCTCAAGTGATCCGGTTGGGAAGCTGGTGGTGTCAAAGCAGAAACAGAGCAGACCTATAAAAGTTAGCCAAAGTAAGAGGTAGGTGAAAAAAAATATTATGAGTTCAAACAGATTTTGAACTCTGAAAATTAGAACAGCAGCCATCAAAATGCCTTGGCTTGACAATTATGATTTCAGATGCATCAAAGCTCAATAAACACTAATAATTTGGGTCAGAACAAAATTACATAAATCATATTGACAAACAGAACGGGAGGGTGCAAGGGGGTGGTCAAACCTCTTGAACAGGTTCATTTACAGCACTTTGCAAAAATGGTACCAAATCTGGCCCTCCATATTCCAAAAACTCATCTTCAAGGCCCAACTCAATCAGTATTCGATACAAATATTTGTGGAAAACTCTATCTGATGACTGGACACCAAGTTGAATAATCTGGCATACATACTTTTTCCGAGACCCTTGATCAAGGACAGATTGGGAAACAGGTATGATAGGAGAACTGAATTCTTTCCTCAATGATTCACCTTTTAGAGCACGTAGAGCACTCGTGATGATCTCATAGCACTTCTCACGCCGAGCAAGTGCATGCTCTCGAATCCCTGCATCTATTTGCTCATTGAAAGCATCACTATCAGGGTCAAGAGTCTGCGCCTTTTGTAAAGGTAACCTGACCACAGCTTCATAAAATCTGCAATTAACTTAGCATGTTATGACTGAGAAAAGATAATCCAACAATAAAAAGAATTTTTAAAAAATTGCAGAAGACTGTCCGACTCAACAAACCTTAAATCCTCAAAGCGCTTACAAACAGTTTGCAGGTCTACAGACTCTGGAACTGAACTTAGGTTAGTGAAGGCATCTCTAGCTAGGTTTTCCCTTTCCTCTGTATCAGAAGTAGCAGCAGCTTTCTCAAGACATTCAACAGCCAAGTAAAACTTGTAATCAGACTCTTTGTAATAGCTTGGACAACCAATCCGCAATCTACCACTAATATCACCTACCGTTCCTCTGCCATCAGGACCAGTGTAATACTGAAAAAATAAATGACTACTGATGTGAGAGAAATGTCCAAAAAGGAGTGCAAAAATGACGTGCTGAATCAATGTATGCTAGTAAAAAAATGGGGAGAGAGAGACAATGTCAATGATCATGATCATAAAGCTCCAAAAGTAAGAGGTAGTTGGCTTGATAAAATTTATAACTCGTTTAACGATGATTTATTGACTTATAAGTTGTAGTACTATCTCAATTATGTGTGTTAGCATAAATTGTACTTACAAATAATTACATGTTTCATAAAGTCAATAATTATAAGCTGGCCAAAATTTCAAGTACTGGAAAGGAGTGTGCTATTTTTTAAGTAATAAAACTATCTGAACACTACCTTTTAGCCAAATGTCATAATTAAATTATGGCATATTTGTGACCACACGTCTCTTACATGATTGTTGTATCTAATTATAATGCTTGCCCTTAAATTTAATTTTTAATTAATAAATTTGATGTTTTTATGATTAATGGTATTTTTTCAGTGGGATGCATTTCGGACGAATTACACGATCATTTTTGGCTTAACTAGCATCAACTTAGCCCATAATTTATGCTCTATAATTTAAATAAGAGACATATTCATGCGACTTTTTTTTAAGGAAAGAAAACCATTATTTATCCTTCATATCAAAAGAAACAAGAAACCCCAAAAGAATCTCTACATTTCTTCTTGTTTACATTCTGCACTTGGGATTTTACGAGGTACTATACTTTTTTTATTTTGTTTTGTTTGGATAATAGTATGGTCAAATTCATGTTTACTTTCATAATAGTCCACTGAAATTGGTTGAAGAAATTGCATAGCAGTCTTTTCATATTCAACACCTTTTTGCAGGCAAATGTGTGCGCTGTGTATGCACACACATCCATTTTTTCTTTTTTTTTTTTTTTTTTTGATAGGTAGTATGCACACATCCATGAACATAAACTTACCTATATATATGTTGTACGTGTATGTATGTGTATAAGCAGTGGGTGGTGTGCATATGTATGTATATACATATATATGTATCTGTATGTGTATATATGTTTACGTTATAGGTGTTTATATATATTTTCTGTATAAATTTTTATATGTATTAGAAGAGATATATTTGTTTATTCATATTCATATAGTTAACCATTCGCTCGCATCTATATTGAATATAATTTTTGTATATAGCAATGGGACTCTAAATCAGATTCTTGGACAATTCAACTATCTCAAAAAGAAATTAGAATATTAAAGAAAAGAAACTTAATTCATTTATACTCATTATAATTTCAAATCCCTTTCCCCTTTTTTATTCACTCCACTACAAGGGTTTATAAGTATATGTGTGTATATATAGACGTGTGTACATAGATATATGTGTTTGCATTTATGTGGCTATAGACATTTATATTAAATTTTCTTGAATTTTGTAGAAAAAGGGATTTATTATATTCATGGATTATTGAACTATTATTTTAATGCTTATTGAACTAATTAGTACCTATTGGAGTTGAAGAGGTGGATTCACTTTTAATTTTGTGAACCATATCACTTTTGTGTCACACATACGGTTTTACAATGATAATAATAAATTAAGCCCATTTTTTTGCCTCATGTTTCCCAAAACTCAACCCCTTTTTGACTCTCTTTAAATCAAAATTATTTATTTCTCATACTCATTTTCAACCACATATTCAAATATTAAAATATTTTACACGTAAGCCTAAAACTTTTTCCTAGTTTTAACCACACATTTTCCAAAAAAATTACTATTCAAAATATCATTTTCCACCGATTTCTCTTCATAATGACTATCAAACATGGGTTCATTTTCAACTACACATTCTCTCATAAAATAATTTCACGTAAACCCAAATTTTTTTCCTAATTTCTTAACCACACATTCTTCAAATAAACCACTATTCCAAAGCACATTTCTCCCCAAAAATGGGACTCAAACAAGGGCTAATTAATTTAGCATATGTTTAGCTCCGTTATTCCACATTATAATAAGAGACATTGTAATTGTTTTTAGAATTTGTGGTTGAACAAAATTTAAAGTTTTTAGGTTTGTGTGTAATATTATTTTATTGGAGAATGTGTGATTGATAAGAAGAGAGAAAAATGAATTTTAATTTAATGGGGGCCAAACAGGGGCTTAATAGAGATATGTTATGGGTTCATATTTAAAGAGGGATTTTGTCGAAATTTCAAAATAACTAGTAATTAATTAGAATTTTAGCGCGTTGACTTCATAGGTAGCTAAGAACATCTCCACTTGTCATTCGAAAATTCAATAACTAGGACTCGAGGTAAGTTAACGTCACTTTGTCTTCATCTGTACGTTACATTGTAATATGTATAATATAATACCTAAATTGTCATTATGTGATTAATGCATTTCTATATCATTAATGTTTCTCTTGACATATTCATGTATGTCAATGCATCCATAAGCATATATGAAATTTCAAGAAATAAAAAGTTTATAAATGTCGACGTAAAAAAGAATATTGGTGCGAAATAGTTTAGAAATTCTTTTAATAAGAATTATGTAATAAATAAGAACGATATTTGAACATTCATGTTTATTATATATTGAATAATAATTAATTGTCGTTGAAAAGTGTACATTGCCTTTGTATTTTATAGGCAAAACTATTTCATAATCCTATTAATAAAAGGAAACTAAATTCTAAAAGGAAATAAATTAAAACATAATCTAAAAGAAATTAGAAATCATATTCTAATCGATAAAGAAAAGAAATCATATTCTAAACAAAATATTAGAATAAAAAGATAACACTTATTACAACTAAACATCTTATTATAAATATCTAATCCTAATCCAATTTACAATAGTAATAGGATGTCCTACATCAAATATTTTTTAAAAGGATAAGTATCTAGATATTTTTAAAGAGGTATGTCTATATGCTATGAAAGATGTGAATGAAAATGAAGCATGGGGACAAGGCACCCGACCAATGTTAAATGTTGAATGTTAACCACTAGCACTACTATCACTAGGTTGAATCGGGTTCCAAATAATAATGGCCTAATACATTTAATTGGCTAGACGATAAACTAAATTGAGCTCAGAAATGTTAAAGTGATTAAAGGAAAAAAAGAAAGGAGGATACAAATTTGAAAAATTACTTATTTAAAAGTAATGCATATGCATAACATGAAAATACAACCCGTGCATGTAGTTTACTTATTGGATATTAGCTCATTACATGTTATCAACTATTTTCAGATGATGAGAGCTAAATAATGCAATTATTTAGGATTTTATTTATTTTACAAATTATTGGGTCACTTAAATTCACTGATGTTTTATTTATTGCAAAAATAAATTTTATAATTTTTCTGCATTTATCGTTTAAATGATAATTGATGCTAGCACTTATAAGTTCAGGGTTTCTAGACTTGTAGTGTTTACAATAATGCATATGAGGTCCCCAAACTTTGACCCATCCTACATTTCTAGTCCAGACTTTTTTTTTCTAAGCATTTCACTGCTCAACCTGCCCATTTTTTGGTGCATTTCGTCCCAATGGTTTCCATCCCCTAACAAAGAAATTGTTAAGCAGACATGAAAGACAAATTTTTCTCCAAGTTTAACCAAGTAAGTAAATAAAAAAAACATACATCAATTAAGCCTTTGGGGTCAATTGCATGACACTTTTCGGTTCATTACTAGATGGAGAGAGAAACAAGTCTTCTTCCTAATGCCCACTCAAAGCCCCCCCTCTCAAAGTCCAACACCAAGGTCGAAGTTTGGCATGTTGCATAGTAAGTAGAGACCAAATGTGTGGACAATGGGAGGCGGAGATGTAGTCCAGGATTGGGGGCTAGAGCGGTGGACTTCAGGTTGGGGTTAGGGAGCCTGAGAAAGAAGATTGTTTATTTCATTTATCTTTTCCCTTTTTTCATTTTTTTTACTTAAAAAGGAAAAGTTACCCGCAAGAAGGTCACATAAGGTAAATCAAACAATAGATAAGAAATTCTTCGAAGGACAAGACGATGGACATCAATGGCCACATGTTAAGTACCTCCATCAAGGCAGAAATGAGCTTTGTAGCTAGTCGATCACCCTCTTCGGAACAAACTAGCTGATGGAATGTTAAATGAACCACTGCTTCCTTTGAATTAGCATCAAAACCCTGAATCAAGCGTGCTACAAGGTGCTGTGAAAGCAGTTGAAGTAAAAATAGTGCTTCGCCACATCTGAGGAGCAACTGCCTGATACACTCCATTGCTCTCACCTGGAGGACAATCCAACTGGTTATGTACTATATTTTGAGTACAGAGAAATGCACAAATCTTGAAAGATATATTTACCTCCATTGCAGCCAGTTCTGCAGAACTATATGGAAGTCGCTGCCTTTTGTTTGATGATCCATCTTCGCCTGACTCACCATTCCTGGAGTAGGAACCCAAGAGACTTTGCAGCATACTTCTGTCACCAGCACCAAGACCTGATCCAGTTCCAATCAAAATTGAACCAGTTAAATCTCCTAAACCTGCAACACAGCCATACAGCCCCCTCCTCTGATTTCTTCTAGAACTCAAGAACTTCTCTAGAGAGCGAATTTTGTCCTCAAGGACATTCATCGCCACAACAGAGAGTCTGCTTACAACTATCAGGTTTTCATAAGTAGAATCTGAAGAACCTGGGCCACCTTTTGTGACAAAAACAGGAAGCTCCCACAGAGGTAGAAGTAACCTTGATGAGCACAAACAGAGGCCTTCGTGAGCCGCTGAAAACACAGGCTCAGCCTCTTGAACAACCTGCCCCATGCTAAATCCTGCAGTTGCAGTTCTAGTATTTGACAATGCACCACTGCCACCTAGTTGTGGTATTCCAACAATTTGAGGGTCCTCAAAAGCTTCAGCTGCCTTCTCCGCAACAACATTGCTTATCAAGGTCTCAGTAAATACCATCCTTGAAGCCAGCAGCAAACACATTGCAGCTGCCTCCCCAGCACCAAACCGATTGAAGAAGTCCTCTAATAGTGATCTTGGTGAACTGGATTCTAACAACCTTCTCAGGATGTCAACTGGTCTGTTAAAAACTACTTCCATCATGCCCATGGTACTGAATATAACAATTTTCCTTCTTGGTAATATATGTTGGGTCGAAAGATCGCCTCTAGCCCAAAGTTTATAGCATGCCTTTTCACAGGATTCAAATGAGTTATTCAACCCATAAAGTTCTAATTGTGAATATAGAGAATGCACAATGGTCACTGTATCAGGCAGGGGTAACAAATCTGCTACAAAAAGCATCCTGCCCTCAACAGGTAACGATGACACCAATTCCCGGAGTGCGCGAGAGCTTGTTGCACCTGATCCCAAGCTCGAAGAAGAAGACTGTGTGCTAGGATCCCTATTTACAATAAGAAGCGAAGAAATGGCAGTAGGAGATGCATCCGAAAGGACAAGAGTTCCGGCAGAATAATATGCTGCTTCAATCTTCAGTGACAGATCTTCACTTTGAGATCTTCCAGCAAGAGATAGAGCTCCAAAGGCTAGCCCACTGCCCGCCCCTATAGGAGGAGAAGGCCTGGTTGTTACAACTTTTAAGCAGCTTGGTCTCTGATGATCAGTACCAATCCTGCGTAAACCTCCAACAGCACCATTGTTCCCACCAGATGGAGCAGTCGAAAGGTACATCCTTCTGCCATCCGACAAAACAGCAACAAGATGCAACCACTTTGACTCTAAGGTAGATAAAGGTGAAATACAAACTATAGACAATTTAGTTGACCGAGATGGGGCCCTCGGCCCTGCTGGTTGTCGACCACCATAGTGAGGATCCCTTTGATTAATCAAATTTCTTTCTTCAGCCACTTTCTTGAGAGGGCCATTTCCATTTAGTCCAAAAGAGAATACTTGTATTTTCATCTCTTCAGTGCGTGCATATAATATATGTCTCTCATTATCAAAAACCATTTCAACAATGGGGTCAACAGCTCCAAATTTAAATACGTTGGGTACAACCCACCTGCAGGGAAAGGAAAGCAAAGATATTACAGTTAGATGCAAGTAAGTGATTACACTTAAAGCCCTTGTTTGATCCCCATTTTCCCAAAACTCGTTTTTTTTTCAAACTCATTTTCAACCACACATTCACAATAAAATATTTTACACATAAACCCAAAACTTTTCCCTCTTTTTAACCACACATTATCCAAAAAATCATTATTCCAAAATCTATTAAACCCAAAAAATGGGGCTCAAACAAGGGCAAAGTAAGATTAGAACACGCAGAAGAAGATGTAATCGCATTACCAAAAAACCATCTATAAGTTTAAAAGACTAACTCTAATTTAAACAGAAAAATAATAAACAATCTTCCAGGAATGTGAACATCTGAATACAGAACATGGCACAATATAATACTGATTAACTCTGCACGTGAAAGAAGAACTACCTTGAAATGACACTTCCCAGACCAGCAGTTAGACAGACTTTACGGCACCGTTTGAGCCAACCTGAACCAGTTGTATATTGCATTTCATAAATGTGACCATCACGCCCCGCCAGAAATATATGACCTCTATCAGTGCAAGTGATGCATGTCATAGTCACTCCATCCGATGGAATCGTGTACTCTGGTAATGGCTGAAGGGAGAGCTGTTCATATGGATCGGTTCCATCACCCCTTCCAGAACAACATACTCCAACAAGGATCAGCTGATTGCAAAATATATCCACAAGATACAAGGGAAACAGAAATTTTAGAACATAAAAGCATGGAGAAATGAAAAAAACAAAAAGAAAAATTGTCATTAGAAAATGAAAATGATTGGTAGGAACCCAGCTCCAAGAAAAATTGAAGTTTAAATACAATTTCTAATCTGATAAAAACTCCCAAAAAATGTACACAAAAATATAAAATTTACAGGACCAAATATTCACATTCTGCAAGTTAAAAGTAGGATGAAAAGTTCATATATACACCTTTGCACTGTCCATAAGAAAACATTAACGTTCATATTCTTAAAGAGTTACTTAGTAATGCTCTACACAGAAGAAAACATGTTGAAGGGGAGATACGAGGGTACATGAACAAGAAGACTAGAAATGAAAGAAATAGCATAACCTTGAGATGTAGCATAAAACAGGGTAAATTATTTACCCAATAAGTGACATAGTTTGATGCAATGTAACCAGTTCATTTTTCAAAGGTGGACTAAACATTTTAGGGTGTGGACAGAAAAGAGTCAATTTGCATCGGATGCTAAGAACCATTACCTGGAATTGGATACCAGAAACTAAAGAAAAATAAATATATATCCAAATATATGATGCAAGAAATTGGCTATGGTCAGAATATAGGAAACATCTTAACATCATCCATTACTGACACGTGCAATAAAGATAACAGAAAACTAACTTATTTCTAATAAATTTGAGCAAGCTACGTGAATTCAAATTTTTTTGGAGCCAATGTGTTCGATTCGTCGCTAAAATTTACAAGAATTTCCAATGCAATCAAATCCTTCACAACTATTTCTAATTTTCTCCAACCTCGCCTTTCAATATTTTCCATAGAGATTGCATAACTTTTGTGAATGGAATCATCTTTGAATCAACACAAGACATACCCAACCATGCCATTCCCTTAATTTAATTACAATTGGTGTCACCTTTAATTGTAGGCATAGATTCTATTTCCTCCTTGTACATTCTAAAATGGTCAACCATCCATCCTAACATCTTCATTTACAAGATGTTCATCTTATGGACATTTTGTCCTTTAAAATTGCATCGTTCAGTATCATAAAGCCTAGCTAGTCTAAAGTTTTGTCAAACTTGTATTTTAACCTTATTTCTTCCTATCACATAGAATCCCTGTAGCACTTCTTCATTTGATCAAGTTCTATGCTACATCCTCTTCAAGTCCTCCTTGTCAATAACTGGACCTTTATTCTTATGAAATTCTCTTTGGGACAGCATGATCTTCTATAATGACTATTTTTATCAATATAACCACTATAGCTAAAAGGGAACCTCTGAGTACCACAAAACAAATTAATCTAATAGCCTGTGAAACCTTATAGACATCTCCTTTCATACTGAATCCCCATAGCAGTTCTCCATTTCATCTAATCCAGTCTTATTTTATGCATTGTGTGTTCTTCGGATCCGCCTTTCTTGCCAATAATTAAACCAAATACTTCAAACAATCTCTATTATCATCAACATGAATACAGTGCTCGCTTCATGGTTTTTATGTCATCGTCTTGTGTTATAATGGTTACAACAAGAAGAAAGCAGGGGGTCAATCCCACTGAATTGAGCATGGAATCACTTTCTTTAGCGCAAAGTATTAGAGTAGCGTATGTCCCACAAAACTAGTCATTTAAACAACATAGGCAATGTCTGGTTGTGTACAGGACTAACCTATGCAAACAGAACTGCTGGTCCATCAACTTCAAGATATGAGAATTGCATCCGAATACAAGATATATAGAAGGTAAGAAGCACTTCCATGGGACATGAACATGTAGAGGACACATTGATTAAAATAATACAAAATAATTTTTTTTTTTTTTTTCTAATTTTTTCTTTGAAAACATGGGAAAACAAGGCTCTGAAGATACCCTTAATTTCAGTTACCAAATTCCCTTCTCATGCAAACTCTTTCCACGCTCATGCTTATCAAAAAAATTTAAGAATCAGCAACAAAATTAGAAGGTAAGCACTAAGCAGGTGAGCACAGAAGAAAAATGGAACTTCACCATCATATATGGTATCCATGTATAATTATCATATAATCCTCCAATAAACACAATATTCTATGAGAATTCATTTAAAAAAGTACTAAAAGGTAAGGGAAGTTAACAACCTCAACAGGAGTTGCCAAGACTAAAAGATATTGAATAGCTTCAATAAACACACCGGGCTTGGCTTTGGCCAGACCAACAGCAAAAATAGCTTGTTCCTCCCCGGTATATTCAGGACATTGACCATCCCTAAATGACAGGAAGAGTAAAAGGTTAGAAATATTGGATAACATAATAATTATTTTCCACCAAAAAAAATGGTAGATATACTGATTCTGAGATATAAAGATTGCAAAAAAATACCAACGGAAGCTAGAAGACAGCAAAAACTTGTGAATATTTTAGATAAATTATAAAGAAAATCTGAAGAGTTTGAGTTCCAATTGAACGCTTTCAGGTCATAAATGACACTATCTGCCAAGTGCTCATTCTTTAATAAACTAAATTACTGTTTCGGGCCAATATATTTTATAGCAAACCTAAAAAATAGCAACTTGCATAAATAAATAGGTGCCTAATTCAAAAACTAAGCTGAACACCAGCGACCATCATGATTGCTTGAGCTGTTAGAAGTTCCGGAATGGAAGTGAGAGCATGTAACAATGGACTTTGTGATCGATTTCCCAAAGTCAATAAGGGGTAATGAGGTTATTTGGGTCATTGTGGGAATCACCAAATCAGCTCATTTCTTGTCGGTTCGATTGACATTTTCAATAGACAAGTTGGCACAATTGTATGTGAATAAGATAGTAAGGTTGCATGGTGTGCCAATTTCAATTGTATCAGATAGGGATCCAAGGTTAACGTCGAATTTTTGGAAAATTTTACACCGAACTATTGGAACCAAGCTAAAATTTAATACGGCTTTCCACCTTTAGACAAATGGGAAGTCTAAGCGTACGATTCAAACACCAGAAGATATGCTTCAAACATGTGTCCTCGAGTTTGGAGGACACTGGAATAAACATTTACCTTTAATTGAATTCGCATATAACAACAGTTATCACGCTTCTACTGGCATGCCACCATATCAGGCATTATATAGGAGGAAGTGTAGATAACTAGTTCATTGGGATGAGGTTGGTGAGCAAAAGATTTTTGGTTTAGAGATCATGGAATAGACAGTGCAGGCTATTGAGAAAATTCGAGCTAGTATGAAAATTGCCTGACAAAAGAGTTGTGCTAACAGAAGAAAGAATTTGAATTTTCAGTAGGTGACAAAGTATTTCTCAAAGTATCACCAATGAAAGGAGTGTTACGTTTTGGCAAGAAGGGAAAGTTGCGACCAAGGTACATCGGCCATTTTAAATCTTGCAACGTATTGGAAATGTCGCGTATCAATTAGTTTTACCCCCAGAAATTTCGACTATGCACGTCTTCCATGTGCCAATGTTTAGAAATTACGTTCATGATCAAACTCATGTGGTCAACCATCAATCCATTGAGTTGCAGCTATGAGGAAGTGCCAATTATACCATTAATCAAAAATTTCAAGCGGGCTCAGGAATAAGGTAATCCCCTTAGTAAAAGTACAATGGCACAATCACTCAGTCTAAAGGGCAACCTGGGAGAGAGGTAGAGATGTGGGCTAAGTATCCACAACTCTTCGATGAATTTCAAGGTCGTAATTTTCTGTTACAGGGGTAGATTGCAATACCCGTACCTATGACCTAATTTTATTAACTTAGGTTTGGCCCATTAAAAAATAAATAGATACTATTAATATTTTAACCTGATCAGTTATATGAAAGCCCATTTTGTGAAATTGTAGCCCATGCCTTTTGTTTTATTTTTCGTTTTAGGTTTAAGCCCAAGTAGTAAAATCTTATTTAATTTTATTAAATAATTGAGATAATGTTTTAATTTTATCACTTCTAATTAAAATTGAAATTTTAAATTTTTAAGATGACATTTTGATTTTATCTCTACTATATTTAATTTTAGAAATTATGGAGATAATTTTTTTTTTTTTGTTATTTGAAATTCATTATCTTATCTCATTAACCGAAATATGGTTGAGATAATGATAAAATTTTATCACTTTTAAAATTCAAAGTTCAATCGAATTAGAACTCTCAAAGCATAGTGGTCCCTATAACTAGGTATCGTACATTCCATTTTCAAGTACATTCATTTCTTTGTGAAATATAGTACGTGGGTCAAGGGTTGAAGTCCTAAATATATTCCAGTATTTTTTTTATCAATTCCACAAGATATAGGTAAGTGTATAAGTATTTTATGGGATTATATACGTAAGCTATGTTTTTGGAACATTGATTATGAGGTCTTTTATGTATGATTTTAAGTTTGGACCGGAGTATAGTAGCGCTACGCGTGAAAATTTCATATCACCTATGTTCAGTATAGATTTTCGTCACTTTATATGTATGTATGAAGTTCCTTAAATTCTATACAATATTAATCCATCCACTTATATGCTTATTGAGATTTTATCTCATACCCCCCTTTATCCCTTTCAAGAAATTAAATGTTTGTAGCAATCAAGGCAAGAGAAGGAAGGCAAAGTAGCAAGTGAAAAGAGACCCACCAGACTTATATTTATTTAAGAACTTATTTAGTATTGATTTGGTAAATTTTTATTTGATGCCAAGTTTCAAGTTAAGGATTAAATCACTTTATTTTTTTGAGAATATTCAATAAAATTTCAAGTTCTAGAAACCATTTTTTTTTATGTTCAAAATATGATTTTAGTGACGCTTAAATCCTCGAACTCGGGTTGTCACAACCACCACCATACAATTCTATACCCTGAACAAAATGACTGTTTTGTCTCCTACTTCAATTGCAAGGTATTTTCACACTTCCATCTTGACTAGAGTAATGCAATCTCTCATACTTCAGAACTGTGTTTCATGCCTGTAGACATGCACATCTTTACATATGATGCCACTGTAATCATCAGTCATGAATCATAAATGAGCATTTGGCACCATCCACTTCCAACCCTTATGACATCATACCATCCACACCACCACACTCAACATCAAGCCCATTGTCACTTTCTTCAGTATGTGTGACCTGCTGAAATTGGTTGAGTTCATACAATCAAATCAATGTTCACAAGATTTATTGCCCCCAGAATTTTAACTTGAAGAATTTGATGTAAAATGGAAATGCCTTCGTACTCATAAAAGCATTGGATGGTTTAGAAGTAATAAAAAGAACATCTTGGGGAAATCTCAGCAGAAAAATTACAATGCCAGGAGAAGTTATATATTTGAATCCTTAACGTCAGTCTAATTATAACCATAACAATGAACAACACAATAAAAGATAGTTGGCTGCAATAAACTCTAAGAGTTAGTGTCCAACCAATGCTGGTATTTTATGTAGGATTTAAAAAACAAATGATCTGTGGGTTTCTCATTAGATCTGAGCAAAGCTGCAAGTGATAGCAGCAGTTACAAATACTGATGCTACAGATATCTCACTTCTATGGCAGCCCACTCACGAAATCTTGCAGACAAAGCCTTCCAAACAATAACAATGGGCCTCTTATAATATGGAGTAAATATTCAAATATTTGATATCAGATATGTGGATTTTCCAACTAAACTCATCCAAAGCTACCTTGTAGATGAATTTCCAGCTCATAAAATCATGGACATATCTCTAGCTTTTAGTTTGGGCCACTGCAGCTGGCCACTTCCAGATAGTTCTTTGGTAAAAATTAAGAAATTATTTTCCAGCTCAGATTTTAGATTTAAAAGTCCTATTACAAGAAAGGAGTGTGTTGGCCACATCATTAATACAATTTTTTTGGTAAAAATTAAGATATTATTTTCCAGCTCAGATTTTAGATTTAAAAGTCCTATTACAAGAAAGGAGTGTGTTGGCCACATCATTAATATAATTTTTGGGAAAATTGTATTAATGATGTGGCCAACAGAGTATATGGGGAGGCAGATCTTCTTCAATTATAGTGGGAAATAAAGAGAAAAAATAAATGATATAATCATGCCATCAATATATATAATCATTCCATCAATCTACATTACCATTAGCACTTCTCCACACAATAAGCCTGCCTTAGCACGGCGAGGTAAGAAAGATTGGAACTTTATTACAGTTAAATTGGATAATTATGGTTTTTGAATTAAATTGAGATATCTAGAACTTAACTGCTCCTAAAAGAATCTTCATAGTAGAAAGGTTGACCAAGTCTCCTACTCCAGCAACTTCAACTCAACTAATTCATAACATGTACTATCCTTTTCCTTTCAGCTTATGATCTAGCAAGCACCTATTTCTCTGAGTTCATATAGAATGACATATTTAAGAACTCACGTAGCCCCATGGTATTATAGACTCCCTCTTCTTCTATTTTCATCATTATTATAATTTTATTACTCGACCTAACTGGTTAATCTTAGTTTATCCCAATTGGATCCAATGCTGCCATGCAATGATTTCACAGATAAGTTAATACTCAGCAAAATTCACAATGAAGAGCATGTGCTTGAAAACGTATACATTCGTTAGCCTTAATATGTCACAAAATGTCAATAACTTTCCATATCAGCATTTTAGATATCAAGATTTTTTACAACATAACAAAACATTTATAATTCTTCAGTGAAGGTGTTCATCTATTAAGAAATGTAATCAATATCACAACTCTCACCACTTATCAAACCGCCAAAGAAATAAAGAGTTATCCACTGACGCCCAAGCCCTGCGTATTTCTGGAAATATCCCACATAATGCTGTTCCCTCCCCACCAGCTGCGTTATATCTTTCAATCAACACGGGAGGCAACTCCCAAGTATCCACAACCTCAAACAAAGGAGGCCACTGCAATCAGAAAGTGAAAGGATCCAATTCAATAGCTTTCAAAGCAAGCAAAAACCCATTTGTCAAAATATATCAAGAATAACATTTTTATCAATCATGCATTAAGCCATCAGTCTCAATAGTTACAAACGTTGCCACATTCATTTCAACTGTGACACACAGAAGCTATAAGGAAAAAGTACATGAAAGTCCATACTTAGTTTTTAGTATCCATGTGAATTTCTATGAATAAGGAGCTCAAGGGCACTCCTTTCTATCTAATTATTCTTAGTAAAAAAAAATATATTGCAATGTTACTTTATTTTATTTTGCTTGATTTTAGAGGTCCTTAACCTCTTAACTATTGTAGTTGTGTTTTATCAAAAGAAAAATCAGTACATATAAAAGCAAGTGCATAAGACGTAATCTAATGATACCTGGTGATATTAATAAGTTCAACTCAGCTTAGGGATGACAAAAAAACTCACCGGCTCGGGTTCAGGCCGAAAAAAGCCCGAACCGGGCCCGGCTCGAGCTCGGTTCCACCAAGCCGAGACTCAGGCCAAGCCCAAGCCTGCCCGTGGCTCGTCACCGGCACGTGACTAAGTAATATAAAAAAAATTAAAAAATACAATTGCCTGCGTTGCAGGCATTTGCCTTTTTACTTTTTTTTTTTTTAAAAAAAGTTTAAATTTATTTTTTTTATATATTAATATTTAGTTATTATTTATAACACGTATAAATTGCACAAATTTTAAATACATTATAAAAATTATAAATTTATAACGAATTAAAAAAAAAAAAAATGAGCCGGCTCGTCTTAGGCCCAGCTTGGCCGGCTAAAGTTCGGCTCGGGCCCAAAAAAGCTTGGACCTGTTTTGCTCGAGCTGAGCCCGAGCTTTGAGTTTTGGCTCGTGACTCGGCTCGACTTGTTGACATGGTTAACTCAGCTAAACCAAACTTTATCAGAGATAGAACACGAACATCTCACTCTGATCTAGACAATGTTTTTGAGAAATTGCAAGAATCTACAATCTTCTAAAATCATCCGAGTAAAATCCAGTTTCTAGATCCACAGTTTTTAACACTAATACCTATACAACAAAGTGACAGTAGTCTTTTCCTCATGTCATATTCACTTACATGAAAGGAAAGAAAAAGATATTTCCTAACTAGAGAAGGAAAAGAAAAAAGAAACAATTCCTAGTTAAACTAGTAAAAAAGGAAAATAGAAAATAAGTTTCCTTAATTCTAATTGGACTTTTATTCCAACTCCTTTCGTTCATAAAGCAAGTCCGAACGAGTGCATTAAAAGCCTTATAGGACTCTCTAATAAGATTTTGTGAAGATATCACATTATTTTGGCTAGTTGAATATATGGAACCTGTAGATGATTTAGTATACTAATTTACTGTATGTCCACATTCCGGAGTTCAAAAAGATTCAAGTATAAACCAGCTTAAAAATGACCCCATGCTTTACTAAAGTTGTCAGTTTAACTTCCACTACAGATTCTTTTGTGGATTTGGATTTTATAGGAACCAGAGTTATTGGANGGAGTTCAAAAAGATTCAAGTATAAACCAGCTTAAAAATGACCCCATGCTTTACTAAAGTTGTCAGTTTAACTTCCACTACAGATTCTTTTGTGGATTTGGATTTTATAGGAACCAGAGTTATTGGAGACATCGATGAAAGGGAATTAACAATTTACTATGTATCTTGATCTTTCCCAAAAAGCAAAAAATGGTTGACATTTGAAAATTTAAATATCTTTAAATCTGACAATTCTAAGGTTTTCAAATGGCTTGAATTTTCATGTCAAATCCCATGGAATTGGTTCTGATTTGTCTTACGAACTCATTTCTTTCGAATATCCAGCTCCAATTAAAATATACTAATAATGTTCTGATTTACTAAGCTTCCATACTAGTTGAATACATATAAATCATATTCTCAATCATAAATCAAGCCAAATCCATCAAAACAGGATGCCTATTAGTACCTCGTCGAAATCCAAACTGTTGTACCATTATCATAGCAAAGTTGACTGCACTTTTTAAAATTTTATCAGTATTTTATTTCTTCCGTTAATTTCTACTACGGTAATTAATAACTTTTAAATACTAAACTCACTTTGTTCCAGCTAGCCATTTTCATTATTCAGCTTGAGTAATCAAATAAAGTATAAACACAATGTTCAAAAATCACATTTTTTCCAATGAGTTCAAAACTACAATTTTTAATTGTATTTTTAGCAAATACAGCCTTTTTTCACTTTGCAGTTCTTAAACGCCAGACCCTAGACAAACAAAGAATAAGACGATAAAGGTGAAGAAAACTCTAAAGATTCAGACCAATTATCATGTACTGCAGCTAATAAATGCAGCTTTTATTTCTTTTATTTCTCAGCACTATAACCCTAGATAAACAAATAAAAAATAATTGTAAATATTCACTCCCACTTTCAGACAACTCCTATTAAAAACATACTCATTAATAATCCAAAAATTAATATTTCCCTTCAGTAAATAAGAACAAAAACTTTTAACCAAATGCTCCAATTATTCCATAATGCACGCATCCCAATAGATTATTTATATTCAACAAAAACATGCTTTTTTGTTATCCAGTACTAAATCCTAAAGTATTTTTCATTTTCCTCAAGGAGCAAGTGATTTTCACC